>JANFAE010000103.1:0-280011 GCA_024613145.1 Pisolithus marmoratus
GATGACCAATCATTCATGTCCATAATCGACCAGGTCAAGGTCAACATCGTGTCACCCACGCATGACTCGGATAATGCCAGGCAGTTAGGGGCGGGTCTCGAGGTGTTTTGCGAGTGAGTCATCTTCTGTTCGTCAGTGTCCTCTGCTGATCCCGAGGTGCTGCGCAGCGGATACGATTACAGGCATGTATTCCTTGGTTACTGTGCGCAAAATCAGTAATAAACATCTCAAGTTCCTACCAAGGAAATGTATGACTATGCCACCAGGGCATCGATCGGCGACGCCATCCTGGCACGACCCATCAATGCAGGCCCCAGAGATGCACACCCCTCAGTTGACCAGAAAGGAGGCGGCCCTCGTTGCAAGTGGATCGATGACAAATCAGCTTGCAGTCCGCACTCATCTATGCCAGCCACCATTTTCCGTTGTCTGTGATGGGCGATCCATATTAATAAGTTGGGTAGGTCTCTGCATACCCATAGCATTTGACTTCCATTCATAGGTAAGATCTGGTGGAGCTGCACTGCATACCGGCACACAACTCATCCCTTTGGCACTGTTGTGTGTGACGTCGTCCGATATAATGTTGTCGGACCCATAGAAAAAGAACCTGGCATGTGCTAACATGGGTATGTACGATCAACCGTGGTGACTCCCTCTCACTCTTGTTGCAAGGACTCGGAGCTGTGACTGAATGGCAAGATATTGTCAAGATCGCTTGGCATGGTACTGACTCGATTATGCTCAACCCGGTGAACGTGTGCATAGAACATCATGTGTCGCAACGTCTGTCTGCTCAACACCACCCGTCAACCCGGGTCTGTTACAACCAATGGTTAGGATTTTTTTTGTCTGTACTAGTGTGGCAAATTGTGCCATTTGTCCATTGGACATATCTGGCAATGGCCCATTCTCCACTTGGACCAATTACCCATTCTCCAATTGGACCAATCACCCATTTCCTATTGGGCAATCAGCCATTCCACCATTGACAGAATTGGTTGTTTGGAAAAATGAGGGTAGAAATATAAAATTTTCTGCATAATGTTTTGACTTGGGTAACATCCTATGTTCTGAAGGTACAAACTTTTAAATGTATTTTTTGAAATCATGGTTAGATCACCTGACAAAACAGTGAGAATATTTTTTCAATGATTTACCCTTTAATCATAAAGGTAAATATTTTGCATGTTTCTATGAAGAGCATTGAAAGTGACACTATTACATTTCCAGTTCCAGAACATTAGATCAGATCACATTATCCATTCAGGACCAATGTTTTATTCAAGAACATGTCATGAAAATAGTATCTGCTTAATTTAATGATTTTACTATGTTCAGACCTCAACCATTAGATAATGCCCCCAGTGATACATGTGGGGAAACTGTGTACATATACATGTTCAACAAGTCCAGTTACTAAATTTGATGTTAGAACAGGTTGGAGATCTTCAGCATCAAACATGATAATGCTGGAGAGACTGAGCCTGAAAGAATATCAGTAAATAATACACACATCATCTTCAGTGGTTGACTTACTGTATAATGGTGTCCTCCAAAGTCACAAGTCTAGCTTCTTCACTTACCACTGATCCACAAGAGAACAAAAAAAACATGGCACCTGCCAACCAACTTCTGAATGGGGACAACAAAACAGGCAAACACTGGATGTATCAGAGACACAATAATATAGAATAACCATAATTGCTTACCTCCAACAACATGGAAGATAAGGGATTACCTTCCATCACTGACCCAATAAACAAATCACTGCACTTGGAATCTGAATGATTGGTGAGACCAATTATAATGTTCTGGAAACTTTGAGATTTAATCTTGGAGATAATGCAAGAGACTTGCTGTTTATACTTCTTCAACTTCATGTCATTGCCTATATTGAATTCCATGTCCAGAAAGTGAAAACCACTATTTGGGAAATATGGTGCCAAAATTTGCATAGCCATCATGATGGGACCTCCCAATGGGATTCCCCAAAGACAGAGGTTGATAACTAGAGTCAGATGGGGTAACAATCTTGTACAGATAGATTGCTCAAAGGGTCAGTTGATTTTGATCCACAAAGACAAAACTGGCTTTCTGTCATGATAAAGACCCTGTTTGACAAGATCAAGAGGTTGTATCACTTGTAATACAAACCTTACCCAGTAGGGTGATGTTGCCTGTGTTCACCTAGACTTGAGCCAGTGACAGCAGACACACTCAAACACCATGTCTCACACATCAACATCACTGGTAAAAGATTCTGGGATGGTAATACAGTGCTCACACATGACATGCTCACAGGTATCACAGCACCACAGCTTTCCACCACTGTGACACAAGATGCAAAAGTTCTATAGACATGTAAGCTTAGGCAGAGAAAGACACATTTTCTTATGTGGGAGATGTCTAGATGGACATGCTTTCTTACATGGGAAACAGCCAAGTCCTTTGACATGGATTCTTGTGCTTGAGTGTTCACAGGAGCGCTCTCTGGAATTGCTGTGACACCAACATTATTGCCAGACAAAGGAACACGAGGTGCTGTGCCTCCCATGCTTTTCCTGGGCTTCAATGTGGTCTTTGCCATGAGTGCGAAACTGGATACAGTGGAGAATCATGAGCTTTTATGAGTTACCTTACTTGGCAAGGTTTCTCAAACCATCAGATGACTTCCTTTTATGGCGCACTGTTGCCACTGTAAGATATGCTCTACAACTCCTAAGCACCACTACCCCAACATGCATCCAAGATGTTGCACCATGCACACTACCATTTTAATGTGGAGTATACAAGCAGGATTTTCTCTTCCTGTAAAGCATGTGATTTACATATTACAGCCTTGGTACCAAGGTTTTTCTGTATCAACTACTGGGAAGAAGAAATTGTGCAACTGGCAGCAGTGAAGTGATCAAGAAAAGTACATAAGAGTGGTCATGTCATTGTGAAGTGGCTTGAAGTTGCACTTGTAGGCCTCAAGAGCACTTTCAGCTCCCATATTGTCTGTATGCATTGCCATATCAGAAAGATTGATCCCACCCTGAGGATCATAATGATTCTTCGCCCAATGCAGACAATATCTGCATCTGGTGAAGTGTCAGTTTATGTTCTAGTACATGACAATCAACTCACAGTAAACAGGTGCCAGAATTGATACAGAGTGAGTTGACCTCGCATAGACATGACATGAAGCAAAGGCCAGCAATTGGAGGCTGTTGGCTCTGAAATATACTGTCAGCACAAAGCAAAGATGTGACATGTAGGTCCTACCAGAAGTTGTTGTCATCATAAAATACATTGTAATGTGCAGGTCAGCTAGTCCCTAACAGGCCACCATGGCTAAGCAAATACCAGTTGAATTCCACTGGGTGAGCTACAACTTGATCAATGACCATTCCAGCAGGGCAATTTCCACTTTGGTCAGCATCCCCAGGGTTCATCGTGAAGAAGCAGACATGATGGCATTTGGCTATGACAAATATTGTGATTTTTGGACTGATATTAAGTCTCTTGCATGCCTCTGGAAAAAGATTTTACTCAGGAGACTGCACTGCCACATCACAACAGCATACCTTGCAGAGCTTTCAGTTCTGATAACAAGAGTCAACAGTTGAAAGGTCCCATGAGCCAGAGCTGACCCACTGAAATCCAGCACTTCTTGGAACTGTCCCTTGGAGACACTGCCTACAGGACATCATTAGAAGATGCTAAAGCACTAGTCAAACAACATACCCCCAAAAAGATCAATCAGGTAGGAACAATGTTGCTTGTTTTCTTCTTGAAATTTCATTGGTATTTCATGTACATATCCAATGTGCTGTGAACATCATAAGAGAAATGAACACATAAGAAGGTCATTTACTTGAGCCATTTCTCTGAGGTCTTCTATGATCTCTTTCTGGGATGTCTGCACATGACATGTAGCAATGTACTTCGCAGTATCAGAGTCTATGTTCCTGACCAATGTGGTGAACAAGGGGCAACCCTCAGATCCTGGGGCTGGGTGGATGACATTGGTGCCTAGTGGAAATAAGGGTCCATCCTCAGCTGCATGGGACAATGCAGGAGCATAGCATAGATCCATACCCATCATGATCATCAGATTCTGCAGGTCCATCAGGATGCTGACTGACTGTGGATCAGGAATGGTATTGATACTGCCCAGCTTAACATTGATCCTACACTTCATCGAGGACTTCCAGGGGCATCACATGAGTACATAATATTATGTAGTGCCATGTGATTACCTTGCTTGGGCATTCACTCTGAATCATCGCAAGGTGAGAGACAATTTCTATATTTTATTTATATACCACAACAAGTAGACTACTACTAAGATGCAGTGCCCAAAGGCCCATAGAGTAAATTGTATATTATGTACTACCAAATGGTAATGTGAAGTGATACGTATAGTTTATAGTTGACACTATGTGAAGAGTGTATGTGGGTATTGTTAAATGGTAAGAGAATACTGTATGATAAAATGAAAATGTACATGAATCTAAAGGAATGGCATTACTCTGAGACTGAAGGTGCCTGAAAAAATGGTTTGGCTTGGGTTGGTTCTCTTTGACTTCTTGAAGGCGTCTGTGTCCTTAAGGAATTCGATTAAAGCTTCGATTCCTTTCTCTGTTCCTAGTGTCATCGCAAAGAGTTGTTTTAGAGCATCTTTTGTTTCTTTATATAGAACACAACGCCAAAAAACTAGTGCATGGAGAATAGAAACATGACTGTATGTATTATTGCTGAGAGGTTCAAAGCAAGTGCAGATGAAGCAAAGAGGATAAGAAAGTGCAACAGGAAGCAAAAGGGGAAGGGAGTGGAAGGTATAGAGCGTGTGTCTAATCGAATAACTAAAGTTTACTGTCGGAATATTCTATAATCGGCAAAAATCAGGATGCACGCCACGCCATCATACTTAATTGTCAGTGAAATAATAGCCGAGATTTTTGTGGGTACATATATAGGCCTGAAATCTATGTACGTCTATTATCCACAATTGGTAAGTCTCAATGTGATTCCATTAATTACAGTAACCTAATCAATCATCTTTGGTGTAGAATACATCTGCCCAAAGGTCTTCATCAGAGGGAAGAGGATTGTTCACCAGGAAATCCTGAGGGACAAGAGTGCCAATTGCCATGATCAAGTCTGCAGTAAGGAAAACCCTGATGGGTTTGTTGTGGATGAGGTTTGCAGCAAAGCAGGCAAGAGTATTGAGTGCTAAAAATATGACCTTCATCAAACAATCCTCTGAGTTTGTCTGCAGTAAATGGGGCTGATTTCAGGCAAAGGGGAATTGATGGTTGCCAGCTGATTTGCTTCTCAAGCAGGGTGTGGAACCATATCTTCAAGCAGTCATAACAAAATGAGTGCCCACATTCAACTGTACTGCAGTTGTAGGTTAGCAGGGAGTCAGAAACCAAGTCATGCAGAGGGACTCATGTGAAGGGCTGTTCCATGCTGCACTGGCAGATGATGCACTTAGTTATGTAGGCTTGGGACATTGCAAACTACACAAGGGCACTGTAAACAGTGCCACGAGTTGAAAGTACGATACAAATGTACTGTGCTAATATTGTTCTGGAGATCAGAACATCTGTCTTCAGCAAGTGTTCGAGTTTTCTTGGCCTGGCACACTTGTTGCCTCAACTGCCTCGTTTCCTGACGATGTAGTTTGTGAGTGGATGACCCAACACCTAACAAATCACTTACTGAGTGCTGCAGTTTCATATCTTTCTCCACAACTGTCCATAACCTTCGTGATCTTGGTCAATAATTCCTCTGTTGTCGAGGAGCAGGTACAGCATGGACAAGGTGTACTGGTGGGGTTATGGGACCGAGCAGATACACACAGAGAGCATCTGAGAGGGGTCTGGCAGTGGGAGGGCGCCATCAGAACAGGGCGATTGTGAAAGATGGAGAGTATCAGTGAGGGAATCCAGATGTCGGATCTGGCTACTGAACTGCGAAGTTGGCAAAATACTTATACTTCTGGGCAACAAAGGACATACCCATGATTCTGCAGTAGTGATCAGTCAACATGTCTTCATAGTCCATTTTTCGAAAGCCCCAATAGCTGCCAGGAAAGCATGGTGGTCTTTGTCCTCTTTGTGAAGATGTCATATATATTTATTTTTTGAAATGTAACTTATTTGCAGAAATGTGGAGCACAAGGCCGAACTTCTGGGTGACAAAGGACATACCATGATTCTGCAGTAGTGACAGTAGTGATCAGTCCACATCTTCATAGTCCATTTTTCGAAGCCCCAATAGTTGCTGGGGAAGCATGGTGGTCTTTGTCCTCTTTGTGAAAGACATCATATATATTTATTTCTAAATGTGACTTATTTGCAGAAATGTGGAGTGTGAGGCTGAAGGTTATGCCAATAGATGGCCAGTCAGCTAATTGTTCAGACAAATATCAATTTTAGCTGTGATGCTGTCAAGTCTTTGTCACCCAGGTGAAAGTACATCATAGATACCAATAGGAAGAAACACAGAGTGCCTCGAGGTGAACAATGATAGGGTAGCCAAGATCAACCTTTGTCTAATGTTGATCTGTGGGTTGCTGCAGTACCTAAGTTGTCCCATCATTGATCATCACCAATATAGGCAATGGGCTGTCTTATCAGCCAATTTCTCCAACAATCTCAAGTAGTTCATGCTCTGTAGGATCTCCATTCTCAGCTGCCTTTATACCATTGGTTATCAGTCACCATCACCCTCGATCCCATCACAGCACATGCAGTGCAATGCCATACTACATCCTTTGTCAATTGTCTTTCAACTCTGCCTTTTGTATCTAGAATATTTAGAGGCAGCCCATCCATCTCAAGGACCTTACCAGTTTGGACAGTTCATACTCACCAGCATCTCTTCCTCCCTCTCACACAATTTCTCTGACCTTCAATGGACTCCCAATTTACTTCTGATACTGATGTCATTTTGAACCTCAGTGGGTAAGCATATATGAAAGCTTGAGGAAATGTGCATGGCTCACCCAAGCATACACAGCATAAATATCCTTTATGCAACTGAGCATGCATTCATCACTGTGTTGTGGGCTTCCACTGCTGTTCCCATCTCCAAGCCAGGCTTGGCATCCATTCTCCTCTTAGCTCCACAGGAAATTGGGGAATCTCATAAGCATCCAGTTTGTATTCTACAACATTCATTACTTATGGCTCCCAATAGCATGGTTTCTCATTAAGTCCCCTTTTGTCAGCCTTAGCTGTTCTCTATGCCCAAATGAAGTTGAGCATGTGCAAGGTGCTCTTCTGCTTGGATGGGATGACAACATAGGTTAATCATGTTGAACATTAGATTAAACTGACAGCCAGTTATTAGAACAACACTGTCACATTCTCTGTCAAATATCAAGCCTTCCAGATTTCCTTTGCCAACCCAGTGATGTATTGGTGCTTCAAATACATGGCAAATTGCCACTCATATTGTGTTCAATCCACCAAGTATGCTTTTGATGAAAAAATGTTATTTGATGATTTCTTGTGGTGCAAGATCCCTGGCCAAGTCCCTGTTGGCATGCCTGGCCCTAGGTACAAGGTTTTTTTTTTGTGGATTGTTATTGCCCTCATGCTGATATTTTGCCTACCATATTAACAGAGCTGAGGCAGTGGCCATCACAGACCACCAGTTGTAACAGACCTGCAGTGTTGTCGGCCACCTGTTCATTTCATTCTCATACTGATACCCACTGTAATTTTTTGATCCAAAGAATGATAATTGACATGATTCTGAATGACTATGTTCTGCAAGAGGACTTCAGTACTTAATAAAGTTGTGGCTGCACATTTCTGGTACTAAGTACATAATTACAGTAATAAAAATAATTATTCAGTTGGTCACCAACATGAGCTGATCTCATCTCCACCTTCATGGCACCCATGGTTAAGCAACACTGCACGTGTGAAGTTTATCAATGCATCAAATCATTAGACCCAGATTCATCAATGCAGGTGCCCAAGCTTGGCTGTCTACTCCCAGTGTCAACTGTTCATCAACACTGGCAAGATGATAAGATATGGAAAGCAGCTAGACAGACAGAACAGATGGAACTAGAAGTGCTGGTAGCTAATTCTAGCTCTGAGATGGAAATTGAAGATTCTGTTGTCTCGCCTCAGGCTATCTGTGGTGAGGCTGGGAATCAGCAGGTGGCAGTAAGTGAACTGGGTGAGTCTCCACATCATGCCAACCTACAGTTTTGCTACAGTTTCATGTGTGCACTTATGCAAACTTCAGTGTCTGCCACCAATGCTCCTGACCCCAGCCTCTCACAGCAGATAGAACCTTCCTCTGGCCACCCACATAGTAAGTGAATATGATATTCCTTCTGTCTCCTGGCACAAGGCTCAGACTGTTTGCCAGCTCCTTCAGAATATCTGACTCACTATCACAATCTCTTTGATTTGGCTATGTATACCTTGCCCACCATCAGGTCAGCAGGTCTTGTATTCTTTCCAGTACCTTCTGATATGCATGAGGATACCCCACCTGAAGTTGACCCTGCCGCTTCACACCATTTCATTGTTCACCAGCAGCTAGTGCAGAAACTGCTGGATCTTGTGAATGCTGTCCCTGAATGATGTGCATAAAAACATACAGATGGAAAAGGAGAAATTTGCCACTGAAATCTGCGAGCATCAAGCTTATCTTGACCGAATAGTGAGGTATGAATGGCTCCATCAAGTGACAAGAAAAGGCATGATTCAGGAGCCCATGAGTTTCCAATTATCGTTAAGTCAGGTACATGCACATTCCTATAGACTGAGACATATAATGACCACCATTTCAAATCAGATGACCTGTACTCAGTCATTGATCTACTGGCTCACATTGCCATTCCCCCATTATAGAGTATTCTTGCAGCAAGTGCCCTACACATACTTTCCAGGCTATCAAGACAGAATGTGAACTTTCTCCTTGTCATCTTTCATGCTGTAGCTGTTTCAGCACTGTGTTGGGCAACTACCCTTTCCTCTGACATGCCATATAGTCTGCATAACCTACAAATATGAAGCCTCAGTTCTGTGTGGCCTACCAATATTTGGACAGCTCTAAATATTCTTCATGTAGATCCAGAATTGCATGAGTACATTTGCTGCTTGGCATGCTTCAGTCTATATGGTCCTTTCCTGAGCAGCAGAGTCATGAGTATGTGGGTGTACCACTAGAGTGCACTTACTGTGTGACACCCTCCAGTCACCTGTGTGGGGCCTGACTCTTCTCCTGGCCAAGAGCAAATGGACATTTCAATCCTGTCCATCAATATTGGTATCAACCACTGCCATCATGGATAGCTCACTTTCTCTCAAGAGTTGACATCATGAATTCTTTGTGCCATGCCCCTGCTCAAGACCAGCCAGATGTAATACTTGATATCTGGGATGGTAATGTGTTTCAAGAGTTTAAAGGACCCAACAACTGCCCTTTCTTTGGTTCCCACAGCCCATGTAATGAGATACATCTGGGATTCAGTCTATTTGTTGACTGGTTCAACCCTTTCAGAAACAAGCAAGGTGGCAAGCACATTTCATTTGGTGTCATCTATGTGATTTGCAATAACCTCCCAGTCCACTTACATTACTGCATTGAAAATGTCTATCTGGTTGGCATTATTCTGGGCCCACAAGAACCTTCTCTTGACCACATCAACAATAATCTTTCACCTCTTGTCAATGACTTGCTTAAGGCGTGGTCACCCAGCCTACAACTAACTCACACAGCCCTCCACCCACTGGGGTGCCTTGTGTGCTGCACAGTCATACCACTCATTTGTGACCTGCTGGCAGCACACAAGACTGCAGGATTTGCTGGTCTTGGCTCGCATTCAGGCAAGTATTGTGTGTTTTGCCTGCAGGATGGTTCAGACCCAGCCAATGTCAATGTTTCATCTTGGCAGCATTGTACCCAGCAAGAGCATATTGCAATTGCTACAATGTGGAAGAGTGCAGCCACAGAGGGCATCCAACAGTGAATCTACACTCAGTTTGGCATCAGGTGGACAGAGCTGCTGCATCTGCCTTATTGGGATCCAACTCAGTTTGTGGTTGTCGATTGCATGCACAACTTCTTTGTTGGCAATCTTCAACATCACTACTGCAATGTCTTTGGCCTCAATGCTGATGCCAAACCTGAAGAAAAATCACATGTGCAACTCCACACACCTGAGCAGCAACAAGAAGAACTGGATGCTGGCATTGCTGCCATCAAGGCTGGTTCAATGACAGCACTCACTCATCTGAGAAGAGGCTATGTTGTTGCACTTGCAAATTCCAACAATGTCATGCCTCCAATCCCCATTAGCAACAATCCATTAGTTTGGCAAACCAAAAGAGGTCCAGTCATTGGTAAGATGGCATATGCACAAGCATTGATTGACTGGGTAAGTGGTGCAGTGATTACATCCTTTTATTTCATACATCTCATCCTCACTCAGTATAAAAGGAGCAAACCAGAAGTGAGGCATCCACTGCCATTCCCTCATCCCACTGTGGATCTATCCACTGCATGGGAAAGTGCCCCAATGACCATAGTACTGAACTGAACTCTGCTTGCAGAGGTCTGGTCCCATATGTCCAAGACAATGCTTCCATCATGGATGAGGTGTGCTCCCCAAAACTTTGGAAGTCAATCCCACAGAAAACTAAAGGCTGACCAATGGCAGACTGTTTGCCTTGTCAATTTAGTGATCTTGTTGTGCCAGGTCTGGGGGACTGGGGGTGCCAGTGAGAAAGACCAAATCCTTCTTTGCAACTATCTGTTGCTTGTGATAGCCATCTGCTGGGTGACAATGCATTCAATGTCTGAGCAGCATGTGAGTATAGTTGAACAATTTATGGCATACTATGTTCAGAGTACAATGGAAATTTTTGGTCCCTGAGCTCTAGTGTTCAACAACCATGCATCCCTCCACATGCCAGAATGCTTGTGTGCATTTGGACCAGTGCATGGATGGTGGACATTTCCATTCAAATGCTACATCAGTATGCTGGAACATTACAATACAAACTCCAAACTAGGTTCATAAAAATCCTATGCTTTGTCAAGGAGATGCTGATTGGCACTGGTTCGCTCCACAGGGGAAATGGAATTTACCATATTGAAGGCATTTTGTCAAGGAAGCAACTTGAAGGCACTTCTGAGACAAGGCAGCCTTCCAGACACATTTTGAGGAATCCAGGGAGCATTTTCTCAATACATGAAGTCACCACTCACAGGTACAGCAGGAGACAGTCTTGAGGCTCTGGCACACACATCTGGTGACAATAGTGATATGCCAGAGATCATGGAAAAGCATGATAAACTTACTGAGCTTTCCATGGATGAATACAAATCCCTGCTTGAATGTCTCAATGAAGGAAGGCATCCTCAGCCTTATATCTCCTATGAAGATGATTCATGCCCATTTTCACATGTTATTGAACCACATGTACAGGACCGGCAGACAGTCAAGCTTAAAGGGGTATCATATACATGTGTGTTGAGCCATGTTGGCAACAGTCAGATATTGTTTACTGTTGGAGGGGAAACCTTTGAATGGGCTGGTGAAATCCAATGCATCTTCATGCACCAATGGGCAGGTCCAACACCCACAAACATGGTGATCACAGAATTCTTCTTTGTTTTACACCAGCTCTGACAACTCACAGATCAGCAAGCCACATATGACCCCTACCGACAGTTTCATCTTCTTTTGACTCACCTCTGCCATGATGACTACCTGGATGGGGAGCAAGTCATAAGGGGGCACAACATCATAAGTCTTTTTGCAGGTTGCCCATACGAGAGCCCAGAACTTCAGGGAAAGTTCCTTGTTGTGCTGTCATTGAACAGAGTGCATACTATTACATCCATAGCTTGTGGGCTTTCCAATAATTGGACAAGTGTAGAATTGATTCCATGCAACACATATTTTCTTTATCTGTAGGGTTACACTTCATTCCAGACAGCTCAGACTGGCCCAAGTAGTAGTGCCCCTCAGATGTAGTCTTTCAGGATCCATTAAATACCATCATTCTGTTTCTGAATCACAATGAACAATCATGAGATTTTAAAAATTACACAGAGGTATTTAAGATGGCACTCATTTGTGAAGACTGAAGGAGAAATCATAAGGCAGAATGACATAACCTAACCCTGACCATGCACTACACTGAACCCATGCCATCAGCCCATCCAAGGAAAAGACAACTGAGTCATGCACTCAGCAGGGCTTGGGTGTGCAGCTGATGAAATATGGTTCAATAATTATTTAAAACCATGCCGGAGCGAAGCAAACCAGCTACCAAGCTGGCTGCACTGCAAGTGCACTGCAGAGAAGCCCTAAGCATGAGTTGGAAGATAGTACTGTATAATTTGCACTCACAGTGAACAGAAGACAAGATGTCCTGGATATGATGCAGCCAGACAGAATGGCAGATGGAATTTGAGATCTAGTTCATAATTTAGCACCACTTACTGCAGGAAAAAAATGTGACATCATGAGCTTACCTTGGGCCAGAAAAGACCTGCTTGCAACATGGAAATAAAGTGTCGAAAGGGGAGTGCCATATCTTGTGAGGAACTTCATCAGTGTGAGATGAGGAAGGCCTCTTATTATGTGCTTAAAATGCGAAGTACTCAGTCTGTTGGCAGAGCAAACACACTGCCACTAAGTTTTCACAAAGGTGCCTGTGACTTTCAATGGCTCATCACAGCTGTTATTTGAGAAAATTATTGTGCCTTGAAGAATCCATTTAATTGTGGTGTGAATTTCTCGTGCTCTTTCTGGCACAGGACTGCTAAGCCATCAAGCTGTTGTCATATTCTCTCTATGGTTTTGATTTCTCACATCATTGCTCAAATTTTACATCCATGGCAAATGTCTGGCTTGATTTAGAAACCATTCCCCAGGGCCTTTGCCCACTGTGTACCACAATGTGTATGTCTCTCATCTGCTCTCGTGCCACCTCTTATTTCCATCTTAGTTGTCACAAGCCCATCTTCAGGTATACATATCCAACCTGCAGTGTTGTCCCATATCACAACCTGCCATGTTTCCAATCTAAGGTGTCTCTGATTTATTACAGTAATAATATGATACTGACACATCATGCAGAAATACAGTGTTCACTGAGCCATTCTACCAGAAGGAGGTCATGAGTGGGGGTGGCTTGGACTTTGAAGAGCACGAGAAAGTACTCAGGATTTGAAATGGTCCACAACAAATTGCCTCCAACAATGAAGATGAACACAACAAAAGTTCAGAAAGAAAAAAGGTTAGCTGGATTAGACATTGGTACAAGTTGCCATGTCACCATCCTTGATTATGCTGATCTTCACTCTAGCCTCCAGACTCAGCTTCTGCAGACGAGCCCCTGGAGTGCCCTATTAAGGACAAGTGTGATATGTTCTTCAAGATGCTGAGAGGTCCTGCCTCTGAGCCTGCCAAAAAAGTTCTTGCAAGCATGAATCTCGACAGAGAACTCCAAACATTGTGGAGATACCTCTAGGGTTGAGACAATAGAACCCAGGGTCACCTTCACTACTGTATAATGTTTGCTCCATATTGTAAGTACTGAAGAACTTTCACTCAGCACAGTCTACATAAGGTACTTGTACAATATAGCCTATACAAAGCTGATAAACTGAATTATGACAAAGATGTCTCATGCTCTTCTTCTGCATCTCCACCTTGTGGTATCTTCAGGCCAACCATCGAACTCCCCCTCAATGATCTCCTTGACCACTGCAATGAAGAGATGCCCTCCATGCCTTCTGCACTGCATACCAATACCACAACAAATGCCATGGGAGACAGTGATGTTGCTGTGCAAGACCTTGCAGGTGCATACATGCATACATCGATACCTTCACTCCAAACCAACACCTACCCCTTCGTCCAAGACCCTTCCTCTCCTATCCCCAAACAGGCACCACTCCTACACCCAATCTGACCACTACCTCAACCCCTAATGCAAATACTTACAGGCACAACTGATCCCAATGGCACCACTCACCCCAACACTGGTGTCTGCCATGACTCATACCAAACCCAGACCTAGTGCTGGGACCCATGGTCATCCCTCTCTGATGCTTCAAACTTCCTCACATTCAACAGGTCCTTGACTGGTCCCAGTGCCACTGCCTCTGGCATGTTGGTTGTTGGCTGCAGTGCAAGCAGTGTGAGCACTCCCAGCAGTGGAAATGTCAATGGTAATGGTACCAAATGGAGAGGCTAATGGATCCATCAAAGCTGCATGCTCGAATTGTGGAGCCACACATACCCCATTGTGGAGACATGGATTGAATGATGAACTGAATTGTAATGTGTGTGGCTTGTATTGCAAATTGGTGCATGTTTCCTGCTTGCAATGGGTTCCACAACTAATTCTTAACACAGCACAAATGTCCCCACCCCAAAACCATGTGGTTGTCCCAGGTTGAGTGACAGTCCAATACCTCCACATCTCATGTACCCACCCATCCACCCATGCACACACCCATTTCTTCGAACATGCACAGTTGACATAACAGTGGTACTGGGTAGGGTGGCAATAACAACAGAGAAGTTGCTCAGGGAGCTGGGCATGCAACTACACATGGGGGCCACAGCAGGGGAGGGAGGAATAATATGTCAGGTATGTTTTTGTTCTTTGCTTTTGATTGCATACACAAGTGGGGTTGGTTTCATTGTTTTGGTGCTTAGGATGGAAGATGTTTTCAGGGGGAGGTGGGGGGATTCTAATGCTGACCCTGACCATGGTTTTTCTTGGGTTCATTCACTGGTGGACATGTGCATCCAATGTCCTTAGCTGGAACAAGTGGGTCAGTGCAATGTTACAACTGTCATATGACCACAACACCACTCTGTAGGAAAGATGATGAGGGCAGGACCATTTGTAATGCATGAGTGATCATCTTTCATTGGTCTTGGCAAGAGGGATGATGCACATGTCTTCATTGTTGGTTCCAGGGTATCACAGATGTGGTCTCCAGTAAGTTCACCTTGCCTTCTCCAGTGCTACGATACAATGAAACATGGATGGCTACAATTGCATGGCTCTGCTCGACCTATATCCATGAAATCTGACATGATACATAAAAGATCCTGCCATGATGCATCTGCTGCTGCAGCTGCAGCTGCTGCACACTGATCTGTTGCAGATACCCATACATCTCAAGCATCCTATATCAATGCCACTCACAGTAACAATCACCATTGTGATGCTCAAATGCCTGGTTCTGGGTCATCTGGGTCAGGCACAACTTCAGCATCTGCCTCACCAGATGCCAGTGGCAGCACTTCACCAAACATAGATACCCTCGATGTGAGCAAGCTGAATGGTAGCCTCTGGCTTGAGAGGGTTGGGCAGAGGTACAGGAGACAGATCTCCAACATTGGTGCCAGATTCGACAACACAGTCTGCCACATATGAGTTTGGAGAAGACAGAGTTGGTGTCCATGGTGTACACAGTGTGGGCACAGCAGAGACAAGTGGGTCAGAGTTGATGGGAGCTTTGGGTGGGGACAACATCACCTCTGGGTATGGTTCTGTTTCAAGTCTCAACATGAGTGGACTTGGTGGTATGCCCATGAACATGAACAGCATGGGTCTTGGGATGGATGGAGAGGAGGCAGCAAATGGGGGTCACACTAGGTGGCATCCATGTTGGTGGCACCTTGGGACATGCCTATAGGATTTTCGGACATCATGCATATCCTGGCCCATATCATCCAGATTACTTGTCCTCCCAGTGTCACTTGGATGTGGCCCTTCCATTTGTGGGTGTTGCCAGGATGGAGAGGGAGGAGAGTCCTACCAGCAGCTGTGCAAGCAGAGGAAATGAAGGGGAGGGAAACGAGGCAGATGCAGATGAACATAGGACCTCTAAACACTGCCAGATGAGCACCAACTGAGCAAGTGAACCACCTTTGTTGGCAGTCTCAAACTCATTGTATGCAGAGAGCATGAGGTCAGCATCTACTGCCCCAACATTGGCAATATCTGGACATTCTCCCCATCAGACACAGCAGTGAGGTCAGGCTCCAAAATCACATGGTCATGGACATTCACAGTCAATGTCTGCGCAAGCTCATGGTCAGGCACAATTGATGCCCCAGCTGCAGGACCTGTTGGAGTCTTGTACTTCTGAGTGCAGTGAGCACTGCTTACATAATCTTACCATACTCGTCCACCACTTCTTTTTCCTTATACCTCAGACTTTGTCCTGACTCAAAGACTGAGGTAATGTTGCTTCTCACTTACTATAGACTATTCTTACTTATCCTTTGGGTAGTTCACACTCTTAGGTTGGTTAATAGAACTTGGACTTCATTCTGACTTGAAGACTGAGTTCACACTCTTAGGTTCATAAAGTATCACCTCCACAAACATCCTTCAAAAGGACCAGGAACAGAATTTCCCAGGGTCACATCCACAAGGATATGCACATGGACACTCTCAGTCGCTTTCTTCATTCCTGCATTCCTCCTCATTGGCACATGCACATGGTCACTCGCATGTGCTGTCCCATTCTGCCCTTTCACATCTGCATTCACAATCATCTGTTGGACTGTCATCCTCTAACTCTCTTGTATCTCAGGGGCACCACATTTCTCCATATCATCCTTCACAAGCAACCTCGCATCATCCTCTTGTCTCTCAACATGCATTCTCTTCTCACTTGCAGCAATCAAGCATGGATTTCCCATTTTTCACTCTGTATGGTGTGTTCCATGGATCAGTTTCCAATATGTTCTGGCATCCTCCAATGGTGATTGCTGAACCTGATCGATCCCCCCAGCTGTTCATTCATCTGCCAATGTTGTTGCTGGATGATTGGCCAACTGGTGGTGAGGGTGGTGGGTCTTCTTCATTGGGTGCTGCTACTGTGTCATCGATGTCATCATCAGGTGTGGTTTCTGGTGCATCTTCAGAGTCTGGTTTGGTATCCATGTTGAATGATGGGAGTTCAGGTGGGGTTGGGCTGTCTTCTTCCAATGCTGGAGGAGGTGGAGTTGGAGGAGGAGGAGGAAGTGTGGGAGGATACTTGTTCAGTGCTGGTTTCCATCTGCCTATGCTGTTACCCAAGGAGAACTTGTTTGCGATGTATTTTCATCCCCCAATGTTGTTACCCTCTGAAGATGGGGATGCACAACAGGAGGGAGGGGATAGTACAGTGTCTTATGTCACTTCATGAACAGACAATGGTAGTTGGCAAGAGTAGGGTCGAGTTTACCCCTCCAAACCTGTGACATTCAAAGTCATTCCTTATCCTGTGCTCTGCCCTTCATCAAATTTTTTCTGTTCTATTTCTCACTTTCTTTTTTCTTTTCTCTCTCTCCATCATCGCATGTCTCTTGTCTTGACTTTGCAAATTTTTTCTGGGGATTAGATGGCATGGCAATCCAACAATCTGAAAGAAATGTGTATCCAAAGCATTTTTTTTTGTTTCTCATGTCCTTCGCCTTTCCTCTTGTGGGTCCACATTCACTCCATCACCATCCATGTTCTTTGAGGCTGATCTCCCTTTCATTCTATCCCAGATCCCTCTCTATTCATTGTTATCTGTTCATCTTCATCCAGGCACATATATATATATATTTCTTCAATTTCTTCATTACTATCACGAAGTGCAAAGATTTTGGGCTCGATGGGGGACAACAAGCCATTGTGTGTGTAGTATGTAGTTTACATACATATGAGCAGTGTAGCACAATATCAGTGTTTCATATGTAGGCACTTGGCAGTAGTAGCAGTGCAAAGGGCTTTGCATATCAAGCCCCCCAATTGATTGTTTTTGTCTTGGTTTCTGTGTATGTCATATTTGACTCGTGTGAGTGAAGTGGTGTAGATTATGTCATTTGGATTGTCAAAGATGCAGTCTGAGATACCTATCGAACACACGAAACAACAATGGCTTCCACCATTCAGTATCTTACTGCCAAGATTGCCAGGGAGGTATGTGTTAGCTTTTTCCATCGAAGCTCTTGTGAATTGGATGCATGCACATGCACTACTAGATCAATGAGGAGCTTATGAGTCAGGCAGGAGTGTTCAGCTTGGATCAGGTATGTATAACTGGTTCTTTGGGTTTTGTTGGAATGTGTTGGGTGAACTGGGCACATCATGGATTGTAATATGCACTACACAGCCTTGCCTGCCCATATGCAAATGGATGGCATCACACATTGCGTGCTACCCCCAAAAGTTGATGGAACTCACAGGGCTCTCTTGTGCACAAGCCCTCACGAAGGTGTACACTCAGGACACATATCTGAATGTGTTGGTGTGTTGTGGGCCTGGGAACCAGGGTGGTGACAGGCTTGTTGCTGCCAGGCATCTTGGTGTGTCACAGTTTTTTTGATTGGTCATTGGGGTCATGCTGACAGAGTTATGGTCCCAAATGTTACATGGATAATGGGGATGGTGGTGGAGTACAGCAATGTTTGGGTATCAACCAGTGGTGTATATGCCCAAGGTGAGGGGTTCAACATGGGTTCTTCACATGTTCATTTCAGTTACTCCATAGTTTGGTTCCAAAGACATATACAAGGTATGTCAATATCATGGGCCTTGTGCAATAACTAACATACAGTGAGTGAAAAAACATGTGCAATGTTTTGCTTTTTTGTACAAAGTCCAGTGTAGCACCATTGGGCATGGGAATCCTGCTTAGCCTTGGTGAGATGGATGGTAGCATTGACTCTTAGCTACAAAATGGTCCCAGGGTCATGTGATTTGGTGCAGTAGTCCTCGAGATATGTCAATTATAAAACAGGTACATCATTGCACATGTTTATTCACTTTTGAAAAGTGAGGGGTATCTAAGGGGTATCAGTACTTGGTATAGCCTCCTTTTGCTTTAAGCACTGCCTCAACCCTCCTAGTCATGCTCTCAATCAACTTCTGACACTCTTCAGCTGGTATATTGTTCCACTCCACCTGAGTCCTCTCCCACAACTCCAATATCCCCTTGGGAGGGTGTTCATACTCTGCAAGCCTCCTCTTGAGGTAACCCCAGGCATGTTCTATGGGGTTAAGGTCAGGGGACTGTGCAGGCCATACCATGGTCCTAAAATCCTGCTCTTCTAGCCACTCCTTGACCTGCTTGCAGGTGTGTTTGGGGTCATTGTCCTGCTGGAAGATGATGTCAGGAGGATGGAGACCATAATGTTCAAGGGACTCTTGTAGTTCATCCTTCAAAATTTGGGGGTATAGGTCCCCATCCATCCTACCATCAATCTTGGTAGCATATCCAACACCCTCCCAAGTCATACAGCCCCACATCATCAGAGAACCTCCTCCAAACTTCAGTGTCCCCTCTACTAGCCTATCACTCAGCTTCTCCCCTGGCTTTTTCCATGCCCATTTGTGCCCATCTGACCCCAGGTGATTGATTTTGGTCTCATCAGACCATACCACCCTCTTCTAGTCCTCCAAAGTCCAATCTTTGTGAGCATAGGCAAAGTCTAACCTTGCCTTGTGATGCTTGGCAGAGAGCATAGGTTGTTTTTGCTTTACCACAGCCTTCATACCAGTCTTTTTCAGGTGCTGGCAGACAGTATTTGGGTGGAGGGGTTGGTTGATAATATTGGTGAGGGTTTTGGTCACCTGCACAGCATTTTCTGCCTTCTGAGTTGAGATGAGGTGGATGGCATGGCAGACATTAGCAGGGGAGAGCTTGGATGGATGACCTCCAGAGGACTTTTGCAGGCTGGAATGCTCCTTGGAATGAAGCCTAGAGATGGTGGAATGGTGTAGGCCAGTACTAGAGGCAATAGAAGCAGGAGAATGACCAGAATCAAGCATAGTCAGGATAGTATTCCTTTGGGTGGCAGAAAGAGATCTCATGGTGGTAAAGGTTGGGAATAAAGAAGTGTGTGACATATTCAAACTCAGACATAATGTTTATGTGTGTATCTTTGTTTGTAGGACCAAACAACCACAATTATTCCTTTATTTCCCCCAGATTCTACTGCAAAACCAAAATGAATAAAGGGTGAAAGGTACTTTTTATAATTAAAAACAAACACTGCACAAATAACATGACCTGGACATTTTGATTTATGACAAAAACCAAAGTTAGTAAATAAAACATTGCAAAAGAGATACTATGTTTCAAAATACAAAGAGGACACCTGCAAAATCATCAACTTCTTAACATAGTATCTGTTTCATGTTCTTTCAATGATTGTGGCTCAAACATTAGATAATGCCTCCAGTGTTTGTAGCTAAGAGTCAATGCTACCATCCATCTCACCAAGGCTAAGCAGGATTCCCATGCCCCATGGTGCTACACTGGACTTTGTACAAAAAAGTGCAACATTGCACATGTTTTTTCACTCACTGTATGTGATATGAAATTGTGGATACACTGCAATACATGCACACTGACACTAGTGTCTCCATCAACAATGTCACAACATGGACATCACCATGCTTCCATCCGACATATCTGCCCTCAAAGCAGCCCTTCCAACCACCCATGTTGTCCTTGATGCCATCTTTGGTTTCTCATTTCAAGCACCTGTCAGAGCACCATTCAACACAGTGCTCAACAGGATTCAGGTGTCTGGCAGACCAATTGTGTCAGTGGATATACCAAGCAGGTGGGATGTCGAGAGAGGACCAGATGTGGATGGCCACATGGTGATTTGTCCAGAAGTTCTGGTGAGTTTGATGGCACTGAAGGAAGGCATGAGGGGATTTAGGGGAAGGCATTTTCTGGGCAGGAGGTTCATGCCTAGGTATGTTGGCAATTACACATTCTCATAAGTGCCCCATCAGTTCATTTTTGAATGTGGAATGATGATGTCAAAATGCAACTTTGTACAGGTCACTGGCAAGAAAGTATGGATTGAATCTTCCAGAGTATCCCAGTGTTCAGCAGATTGTGGAGCTTCCTCTGGTACAGAAAGAGCAGAGTGCTGGCAGCCAGTACCCATGAAACTGCAGCAGAATTTGAAATAGTTTTGTGACTCATGTAAAGGTATTACCATTGCAACATGTTCCCAATTCCACTGGTCTGGTCTTGCCAACCCACAACACTGGAGTGGTGTGATCCACCTTCATACCAGTATTGCATGCCCTGTGCAGATCATGGATCATATAGTGTACATATATGTCCAAAAATCCATCTGGCGATGGTATTTACATAAAGAAATGTTGAATGCAGAGCTACTGACAAGTAGGAGTTTGATCATTGGTTCATGGTCCTGCTGCCAATATGTCCCTATAGTGGGTTTCCTCTTGTAGACCCAGGTAAGAGATATCAAGCTGGTCTTGCCATTTAGAAAAGTCAAAGACTGCCAGAAAATGATAAAGTTATGTCCTCCATTTGATGGATGCAGAGTGATGGACAAGTATACATATGATGGTGTGTGTACGATGCACAAGGTGATGTAGTGCCAGTCATGGCCATATGCAGGTGCATCAGGTTCCACTTCTGTGGATTCTAAAGTTTTATTTCATTTTTTACTGATCGCCAATAAGCATGCAAGTTGTTATCTGCATTACAGCAGTTTGCAAAAACCTTGAGAAAAGTGAAATATTTCTCATGCACAAGAGTTGTTCCAGAAATGGAAATGTAGGAAATTGAGTAGTAGAGCACTGGAGGCATTGTCCAATATTTGAGCCACAAACAGTAAAAGAACATGAAAGAAAGAGATACTATGTTTAAGAAGATTAAATATTTTTACCATGTTCTCTTTGTATTTTGAAACATAGTATCTGCCTTTTCAACTGTTTTATTTACTAAACATTGGTTTTTGCCCCCAGTGAGAGTATGCTAATAGCACTACTGTTCAACCTTGCCTCATCATTCTGCTAGTAAACAGCCTAGGCAGTCAGCACTTCAGCAATGGCCAAGGAGAAAGAGAAGCTTACCATCACCATTCCCACATGCTCTGCATTCACTCTGCCACCAGTTGATGATGACTTTGATAAGCAGCTTGCCCTCCCACTCAGTAGTTCCATGTCTCTGCAGCCAACACCCAGCAGTGTAGATGCACATGGAGTGCATCAGGACTGGAAACTGGTCAAGTACACCTTACCACTGACTCTAATGAGCAGGAACATGGCTATATGCCCATCTCTGATGTCAAGATGGTCAATGAATGCTTGAGCCCAGGCTGCCCAGCCAGTAAGATAGATTCTTCAGGTGCATCCTATCCATATTACTTTAGTTTTTCAGCCAAATATGATATCTACAGCTGATCATTTCCCCTTCATCAATTTGAATCCACCCATTTTCAATTCTGCTGAGGGCCACGACCATGACAAGCAATTGCCACTGCCTAGACCACCAAAGAGATCACACATTAGCATAGAAGATACCTCCACCAGCTCTTCTGCCACAAAGAAGAAGATGATGATGAAGAAACTCCTCAAGAAACCCAAGAAACATCATCCTGTTGAATACAGTGAGGAACAAAACTGTTGCAATGTTTGCAACAATTTGATTGTGTGGGGTATAGCTAGGAATTGGGTGTGGCTGTGCAAATGTTGTAGGGGAGACATTTGTAGCCCTTGGTCCTGACTTTCCATTGATGGTCTTCATGAGGTCAGGAGTGCAGTGGCTGTGACTTTATGGGCTGATTACTGAGGCCTATGCATTGCAACAGTTTTGCACCTTTTGTTGCAGTGGATGCAATCTACAGCATACAACATGTAGTTTGGACAGTAATGCCTGGTAGTGCTTACATAATATATCACATGATCAATTTAATGTTTTGTCAGCATGCAAACAATGCCAAACATTGAGTAATGTGTCATTTTTCCCTGTTCTGCATTGCAACTCAAGAAATCATTTGTCTGGCTTATCAGGATTAGTCTCTCAGGCAAATATTGGCAAATTCTGGCATTTACCACACCACCATGAGTAGGGTGTGGGCCCAGTACCATCAATCCCTTAAAAAAGCTGCTAGGAGTCACCTTAGCACTGTTTCATCTACCAATGACTAAGGGGTCCTGACACTAATCAGTACTGAAAAAGCTGAAAATGCAATGGAGGTCAGCCTGACACTTCATGACATGAAGAATAAACCAATCCCCTCCCATCCAATGTATTTTTGCCAAAGGAAAGCTGGTGTCAAGGTTGGAGGGAGGCATGGCTGCCCTTTGAACTGGGGGTGTCAAGGAGGGTCAGCCAGACTATGCCCTGTGCTGGACTAGGGATGACTAGGAAGAAATTATTTGGTCATAAGTGACCAATGGCAACATTCATGGACAGACAGAAAGGGAAAAATCTGCATCCTGGCAGCCCAGTAGGCTTCCCCACCATGACCCCTAGGATGTACAGAAGGGTTTTGCTTCACCCTAACCTTGATGTCAGCTTCCTTTTGGCAAAAATACATTGGATGGGAGGGGATTGGTTTATTCTTCATGTCATGAAGTGTCAGGCTGACCTCCATTGCATTTTCAGCTTTTTCAGTACTGATTAGTGTCAGGACCCCTTAGTCATTAGTAGATGAAACAGTGCTAAGGTGACTCCTAGCAGCTTTTTTAAGGGATTGATGGTAATGGGCCCACACCCTACTCATGGTGGTGTGGTAAATGCCAGAATTTGCCAATATTTGCCTGAGAGACTAATCCTGATAAGCCAGACAAATGATTTCTTGAGTTGCAATGCAGAACAGGGAAAAATGACACATTACTCAATGTTTGGCATTGTTTGCATGCTGACAAAACATTAAATTGATCATGTGATATATTATGTAAGCACTACCAGGCATTACTGTCCAAACTACATGTTGTATGCTGTAGATTGCATCCACTGCAACAAAAGGTGCAAAATCTGTTGCAATGCATAGGCCTCAGTAATCAGCCCATAAAGTCACAGCCACTGCACTCCTGACCTCATGAAGATCATCAATGGAAAGTCAGGACCGAGGGCTACAAATGTCTCCCCTACAACATTTGCACAGCCCCACCCAATTCCTAGCTATACCCCACACAATCAAATTGTTGCAAACATTGCAACAGTTTTGTTCCTCACTGTATGCTGACAGTGCAGAAGAAGATTGGGATGAGCAAACAGTACAAGAAGAGGATGATGATGTGCCAAGGATGTTCACAGTCTATGTTCAAGTTTTTTCCAGTTCAGCACTGTCCCAGAGCTCCAACAAGAAGTCTGCCAAGGTGTCTACAGTCAATGTCATTTCAAAAGGCCCCTTCAAGTGTAATACTACTGACTGCTTTGCATCTTTCAAATCCTGTACTGTGGCAGCATTGCCATGCCAACTCTTGACACTACCCATTTCTAAATTTGAGTGGAAGTTTGAGAACCAGGCCCAAGGCACTCCTTGTAAGAAGGTGGCAGACAAGGCTGGATATGAAGCACTGGTTGATGCAGTCAAGGCAAGGTGACAAAATGAAAATGCAGTTGTGTGGTTATACATGCCTGCACCAAAGAAAGATGAAGAGGTTTGTACCTTACACCACACACTCTTCACTAACTACATATCAAAATAGAATTGGGATACTGGAGCCCCAGACTACATTGACCAGCCATTTGATTTTGATCAGGAAACCAATGGAGAACTCTCTGGCACTAAGATCCAACTTGTATGTCGAATCTACAGAGTCTGTTCCTGCTCCTTACCTGTTATACTCAATAATGATGGCAGGATGGCATGGTGTGGAAGGTGAAGGCTGCACAGGCCGAGATTGAATGCACTTACCCAGTTGGGGGGTGTGCATTGTTCCCCAACAAGCAGGTCTGGCACAACAAGCAGAACGATACATACTTCGAACTGTCTCATGTCCAGACCAAATATTGGGCAGTGAATATTGTAAGTATGATCCATTCTTGGAGATTAGCAAATTTTATGTGGGTTAGGTTGCAGGACGATGCAATATATCAGCTCCCCCAGTCTCAGCACACTTCTCAGACAAGAATAAACTGAAGGTTCCTACCCATGTGCCACAGCCCAATCTGACTGAACCCCATGTTTCCCCATGGCTTGAATCACTTATATCTGGGACTCTACATGCTGCATCCACAGTTCAATTTTCCTTATACTCATACAACTCCTTACCTGCTGCCCATTTTTCCTTCTGTCAACACTTTGGCAAGCCTTCACCCACCTGGGTCTACAACCTCCTGCAGTGTCACACTCCAAGAGTTCTGCACAAAATACCATATCCCCAAGAGTGATCAAGATAAGCTTGCTCTGATGGAATACTGCCCTGGGAATCATGCAGTTGAGGATTTGGAAGAGTCCAAGTGGAGAAAGGTTGGCAGTTTCACAAACCTTGGGTGGGAGGTGTTCTGAGTTGTGCACAGAAAATTTTGCAAGGCCATAAAGGCTGGCACTTGGCACTGCAAGCATTTCACAATTTTTCCTCCCAAAATATGCTGAAAAAATTGAAGAAAGAGATACTCTTTGATTTTAACTGTTTTCAAAGAAAAAAGGTGAATATAATGTAATGATTTCTTTGTCTTTTCTGCCAAAAAATATGAATTAATGGTAATGCCCATTAGGTTCTACACTAATGGGTATTAGCATCAACCAATGTTTTTTTAGTAAATCATGCAAAGGAAACACAGCATTATTATTGCCTTTTCTCTTTGAAAACATGTGTCAAAAAAGAGTATCTCTTTCTTCAATTTTTTCAGCATTTTTTCTCAAGAAGAATTGTGAAATGCTTGCAGTGTGGGTGTGACTCAACACTCATTATTTCTTGTTACTGCATGGACACTTCTCACTGTAAAGGATAATTTCTTCATGCCACAATGCAGTTTTTTATGTCCCTCACATTGGTGCCATGTGTATAATACATGCTCACTATTCAAATATGTACCCAGCATGTTTGAACCAACCATAAGCTTTCTCAGCCATTACACAACTTGTAGCCTGAGTGTCTTCTTGCTGGCATATCTCAGCTGCATGGCATCACATGTGGGCCTTGACTGCACAAAATCAGAAATGCAACCTGAGATCCAAGATAAGTACAGACAACAGCTAAACGACTCTTCTATTGGTGTGAGATCTGGCAAGTACAGAGGGAGGTACTTGATGATACACCCTACATATGTTGCACTTGTACTGGTTAGTTGATAGGAAAGTAAACTCATGCATACCTGCATTTTCCACGAGTTCAACTAAATTGTCATTGTGATGAATATGACAATTGTTGAGAATGAGTACCAAGCATTCTGCTGGGAAAGGGTTCATCTGTGGCTGCTGAAAATCATATATGCGTGATTCTTAGTTAAGTATGAACAACATACCACTTCCTCTGTGATGAAATCATAGAATTTCTGAGTATCATAAGATCCCTTGATGATGTGGGTGGCAATGTAGCCTTGGGTTGTCAATGCTGCACATAGAGAATACTGGATACCTCAAACAAAGATGTCCCTGAGCTGTGCACTGCCTTCTGCATGCTGCACATCCATAGCATCGGGCATAGGTGCATTCATTTTTGCTGGTTTCATCAACAACAACAAACTCAGACCCATCACCAATGAAGTTGTCTTGTAAATATTTATGAAACTCTGCACAGCAGAGCTTGTTTTGTTCTGAAGCGAGTTTCTGAAGCATTTTTCGAAGACAAGCCAACACTGTTGAGTGTCTGGGAGAGGGCTGAGACAGAGATGAAGATATTGTGTTGAATTGCAAGCCAGCTACAGAGTTCATCAAGGTAGAGGTCAGAATCATGGGAGAACAGGTCTTCAATTGCAGTCAGAAGAGCTCTTGTGATCATTCAAGTACATCCTGTCAGTGGCAGAGGGCGGCTGTTTGCAGGACCTGTGTTCTGCTAGTATCTGTTGCCAGTGATAGCAGCTGCTGGTTGAAATGCCAAGAGTAAGGCAGACATCTTCAATTTGTTGGAGATTGTAAATCTCCCCTGTAATGCTTGTCTTAGGTGCGAGTGTTACTTGCTTACATAAGCGCTTAGAGCGCACTTAGTACTATAGTTTTGGTACTATTCCCTCAGTAGTTGAGTCACTACTGAGGGTAAGCCTACATATTCTTATATTAGACTACTTACTGATACCTTGTAGCTGCCTACAGGTACTTCAATATATACAGTAGTTGAGTCACTACTGAGGCTGCCTACAGCCCTTTTCTACACAATTTCCCAGCCAGAATCCCAGAGACGGATCACACAGTCCTTGAGGTCAGAGCTGATATGGCGATATGGCATGGAGGAGTGCTGTGCCCGAATGGTAGTGCTATTAGCATACAGTACTACTCAATTCCTACATTTCCTTTTGCGGAACAACTCTCGCATGCGACAAATATTTCACTTTACTCAAGGTTTTCGCAAACTGCTGTAAACCTTACCATCAGAACACAATGCAATGGCAACAAGATGAGCAATTTCCGAAACACATACAACCCTATCCTTCCAAGAAGGATGGGGCTTCCTTCCGCTAACTAAGCTTTTTTTCCCTTTTTGGGTGGGCCGCGACTGACCCCATCCTTCCGCTGACTCAGATCAGTGGGAACATTCACGTGACTTTTGGTTTTAGCAAACCACTCTCTTGGACGTGATGATCACGTGACTAATTCCGTTTTGCTTGTATGTGTCATTGGTGAGCCCCCCTTCCATGACGTTTGTGTATGTGACCATCACGTGACTAACTGGTTTACCCGACTGCGGCATGCCGCACTGGGGCCGACCAGTCGGGAACGCGCCTTCACATGACCTACTATTCCCAGCTCACTGATCAGTGGGTTGCCCTGGGCACTCCTTAGATGAATAGCCTGCCCGCCTTCTGGGGTTCCAACCATTTGTGAGCCCGTTGCAACACGTTCTGCAGCGTCACCGGCTCGTTCTCAATGTCCTCGATGCTCCCTGATGGGCTGCCTCGACGTGTCTGTGTTGGGCCTCCCAGGTCATCTAGCTCGTCTGGTGCCCCATCTGGTGAGTCTTCTTCATCCATTGGTCCTGGTAATTCCTGAAGCCATTCTGATACATTTTCCAGGTTCTTCGGCACCTAGTTCTCAACGTCCTCAACCCGTCTTGACGCACTCGACGCGTCCGCTTTGACTCATGGATTGTCAGGATCATCTATAGGTGAGTACCCACCCTAGGCTTGCTCCACCTGTCCGTTCGACTGTACTGGCACCATCTGCATGTCCTCAGGTCGATTCTGTGGGTTCTTGTCACGTCCCCACATGGCCGATGCATCTGCTTGGTTTGCCGTGTCGTCCCCGTCCATGCATTCTTCTGGTTCATGCAACCGTCCTGACGTGTCATCTCTCGTTAGCACTGACGCTCCTGGGATGTTTTTTTAATGCAGGTACCCTCGATGTCGATGGTCATTGCACACTCCCCCTCGAACTCAACGCTCAGGGACTCGTCTGATGGGTTATCCGGTATGTCACCAGTGTCTCCGTGGCTTGTCGACGTCGCAGCTTGAACCTCCATTTCACTCTCCTTCTGGCTTAATGTTCGGCGTTCGTTCCCTTTGGGTCGTGAGTTAATCTGGCAGCTTCTCATGTTCAGGCGAGTCGCTTGCATGGCTTTCGAGCCGTTCGGGTCCAGCTTGATCCCTCAGTCCCTCGTCACCCTCAAACTTGTACTGCCATGTTCATGTGCACGTGGTCAATGTTGTGCGTACTTACTCATTCTCTCCTATGACTATGACGATTGGACTGCATAAAAATAAAGTACGAGTGCATGCCCCCACTTTTGCGTGAGCATGCACTTTCAAGTTCTTTGTGGAAACACGCTACTTTAGGGATAATATGTAAGTTAATAAGGTATCAGCTACGTAATCACCGCACGTCCATTGATAATGAGATCAAGACGATGGATGAGCAAGGAAATAGACGAGAATGGGGAGATACCCAATAGCACGTCATAAACTCCGCAGTCGATGGGATTGAGTCCTTCACCAGCTCGAGCATGGTCATATAACTGCGACAACAACTTTGTGCATGCTAGCGAGTACCTCTCGTTGGATATCTTAGTATACACTTGTTCACATAGAACCGGCCGATGAAGTAGGAGCGTGGCCAACAGAGAGTATTTCTTTTGTTCTGCGTGGGTGTACAGTCAGACTTTGTCGAGAAGAGTTGTACCGTACAGCAACCCTCTCTGAATTCAAGTATCCACAAACACAATAAGTGGCATGCAAAAGCTACAAATGATCTGTCTCACCAGTCCTCGACTCTGATGCCTACTGTTGTTCAAGACTGTGATCCCTACCTCCAGACAAATGACGTAGCTAGTGAGAGCTAGCTGTCGAAATCGGTGAGAGGCACTGACAGTCTTGAAGACATGTTGCAGAGATAAAGGGCTGTGCAAATAAGTCTACGTTACCAGGAGCGTACTCCTCAGTTTCGAGTACCCGTGCAATCGCTTAGAAAAATCGAATATCCAGCTGCTCAGACACGGAATGCCATTGGGGCTCCGATATTCATACCATCGATCACTTGGCCGTCAGGACCCCAACGCCAAATGTAATATCCTATGTAATGTGGGTGATTTCTGCCAGAGATCTGGTGGGCAGCCGGGATGTGCAGGTGGAAGGGGATACGTGAGACCATTTGTCGTGTCAGGGTCATGAATGGATGCGCTGTTCATTTCTTTCAGCAGGGCACATGGAAGATGACTTCAAATAGATTCAGGACATGAAGTGCGAACTCCCTCAGGTGTCCAGGACCCACCATATGTGGTGAAGATCTGACAACAGATACATACTTATGTAAAGTATCTCACGGGTCCGGATTGCCGCTGCGAAGTGGCACAGCGGTTCCTTGAATGATGCCGGAGTCCACGTTGACTTTGTTGTATTGGGTACGCGGTACACCTCTCCTCCACATTGCCTCTATCGAAGCATCACCGGAGACGAATGTCGACACTCTCAAATCGCGCATCTTCCAATCAAGATCTCACTTGCAGGGTTATGACCCCACCGAGGCAAACCTATACAAGATCCCAGACACGCATCTTTTGCCTGCTGACGGGGAATATGAACATGATCTCGGTGTGCTTTCTATCTCTGATTTAGGTCAACCCCTGCACAATCGACAAAGGTTAAAAAATATATTTGCGCCACAACCCAAGGAGGAACATCTTCACCTTGTGCTCGGTATGTGTTCATTACAATGATGGTAATGATCGTAACTCGTTGTTACCGATGTGTAGATGCTACAATTATGACCATCGATGTCTACATTCACGGTGCAAGTCCCCTCCGCTCGCTCTCTATCTCAATATCGAGACTGGAAAAGGTGAATGTGTTGAAGGATAGAGTCAAGGAGACCTGTACAGACTTTGCGGATATATCCACTGACCGCTTGGGAGTATTCAAGCTTTCGTTCTGTGATCACAACGAACTAGAAGAGGTTCTTGATAGATACGGAGATGGCACTTTTCTCCTCGGAGAGCAGGAATTGGAGACTTGCTTCAGCGACCTCCCATTTTCTTCTAAAGCGGCACGTGTCGTCGTTGAAGTATTGCCTCAGTGTAAATATTACCATGTTTTCCGCGAATTTAACAACTGATGACAAAATCGCAGAGGGTACAAGAGTCTCACCATCATCCAAACCTTTTACCGCGGACGGAGACATGGTTCGGGAGGCGCGTGAAACATACCTTAGGGCAAGCTCGACGGAGAAGCCTTCCACCACCACTATCCCATCATCATTTTTTGATCGACAAAAAAATGATTGCAAAGCTATACCTTGCGGTCGCCCTCGCAAGTACGAGGATCGCGTTCCTACAGTTTTGTTACATCCCGTCTTTGGTCAGTTTATCGACGACACCAAGGAGATCGAAGTCTCTGCGGAAGACGACAAGTTGGTTGTAGAACTTGCAGATGCTATGTCAGATTTATACAAGAACGAATCCGAGCGGATCGATAATGTTGGAAAAGTCTTGACGACCTTTGACATTCATTTTTCCATCACCATAATCAAATGCACTGGATATGAAACCTGATGGGGACATGGCTGTCAAAGATTATCGTTATGTTATCGCAGAGTTTAAAAACGAAGCTGGGAATACCTCGGGAGAGCCATACTTTCAGTCTATAGGATACTACCTGGAGTCAACGAGAAAGGAAGCGGTCACAGTGCCAAGTTCTCCCTTGCCATGTTTCCTCCTCTCCTTTTTCGGTCTATTTTCGTGCGTCGACCATTCGTCATCGTATTGACCCTCTTTTTGCAGGGCCCTACGTCATCTTTGCCGGTGCCGCGTGGAATCTGCGTCCAACGATACAACTGCTGTCGATGCCCATTGCATTTAATATCCATTCAACGGACACTGACAATCTACTTGTCTTAGCATGTCACATGGCTGCATTCCACAAAGCTACTCAAACGCTGAAGCGATATTATGAAGACTTACGGCCCACACAGCCATTACAAAACACGCCAGTCCCCCCAGCTGTTTCCGTATCCTACAATGTATACTTTTATTGTGGATGGTACCAATCGGCGATTCTCATATCAGCAGCAACTGAAGAACAAGCTCGTATTCTTCGGTACCGAGTCTGCTGAGGGATCAGCCATCGTGGATCGAATCTGCATCAAGTTCGCCTGGCGGTATTCACCTGACGCTCACAAACATTGCACATCTGTAGGATGCGCTCCCGCGTTACGAGGTTTCGAGAAGATCCCCGGCGGCTGGTTCATGATAGTGATGGACGTTCTCAGCAACGACTACGAAACCTTAGAAAACCAGCAGGTCTCCGTTCCCACCAAGAGTCTTATTCGCACGAAACTTGCGGAATTTCACAAAGAAGGTTTTGTCCACGGTGATATCCGAGATACAAACATCATGGTCTCCAAGTCAGACAACACGCAATTCAGAATCATTGACTTTGACTGGGCGGGCATAGCTGGAGAGGTGAAATACCCGGCATTTTTGAATCCGGAAGTGTGGAGGCCAGAGGGTGCCTCTGACGGGAAACCTATTCTTGCGGAACACGATGACGCTATGCTTAATGACATGCGCTAGTCTCTTCCCATGGTGTCAGGAGCGATGAGTCGGACATCTGGGGTTGTAATTCACGGAGCTGATAAACTTGATACGAATAAAGCACATGTACTCATTCAGAAGCTCGTTGATAGTGTCGCTGTTGAAGTGAACTCAGTTCAAGGTGGATCGAAGCGTAGTACCTCGCGAACTGACAGTCTGACTAGCAACTGTAGTGTATTTTCCTAAGCGATTGCACGGGTACTCGAAACGGAGAAGCATGCTCCTTCTAACGTAGACTTACTTCCACGCCCCTTATCTCTGTCTCGACATATCGTCAAGACTGTCAATGCCTCGAGTCACCCATTTCAACAGCCAGGTTTCACTAGCCGTGTCATTTAGTATCTAGAGGTAGAGATCGCAGTCTTGAACAACAGTAATTGTCAGGGTCGAGGACTGGTGAGACGGAGATCATTTTGTAGCTTTCGCATGCCACTTATCATGTTTGTAGATACTTGAGTTCGAAGAGGGTTTCTATTAGCTTTGCTAGTACAACTCCTCTCGACGAGGTCCAACTGTACAACACCAATGCAGAACGAGAGAATACTTTGCTCCTACTCCATCAGCTGGTGGGCGAATATATACGATGAGGGGTACTGGACATTCATGCAGTTCGTGTTGGAATATTATGCAACCGGCCATTGTTGGCGCATGTTTGCTAGCTTACATAATCATTTTGCATCGCACATACCACTAGATAATTTTCCTAGTCTCTCAGTAGCTTGTATTGCACAGAGGATTTGGGGCTAAATGGGCAAAGGCAGAACACTTGCCTTATGCATTCAGTATGAGGTTGGACTTGAGGTTAGCTGAGAGTAGCAGTTCTGAGCTGAGAGCAAAGTATAACAGGGTAGTTAACTGAGAGTCCTATGAGGCTCTGTGCCTGTATATATACATGCTAGGTGTGCACAGACCAGGTGTGTCACACTGTATCTAAAGACTGCCTAATATATCCTAAGAGCACCTTCTATAAAGAGAGGTCTCTGGTATAGTACTGGAGATAAGGAGATAACAAAGGAACCAGTAGACTGGGTTCATGGAACACTGTAGAATAGTGTGGAACTCACTATCTAAAGAATGGTCATGTGATGCCATAACCAGTTCAACACTCCCCCTTGCTCTAGAATGGTAGGTCTACCAAACCAAGTGATGAGCAATTTGTTTCGAATTTCTGCCAGGTAAGAGACTTGGTTAAACCATCAGCTCTTTGACAATCAGTGGGAATATATTCAATGGAGAAGAGACCTTCTTCAACACACTTGTGAACAAAGTGTCCATTGAATATTGATATGCTTGGAGCTGACCATCCAATACAGGGTTCTCAGCAATAAAGCAAGCTCCCATGTTATTGCAGTAGAGAATAGTCTTTTCCATAGGAAAAGTCAACTCCTTAAACAGCATATCTAGCCACTTGATGTGCCTAGCAACATCACACATTGCCATATACTCTGCTTCAGATGAAGAGAGGGCAATAGTTTTCTGTTTCCAGGAATGCCAGGAAACTAGGGAGTTGCCAAGATACATGGCATAGCCAGTGGTAGAATGACAAGTGTCCTTGTTGGAAGCCCAATCGGATAATGACTGAAAATACTGGCCAGACCAGGGATTGAACTTGGGTCCTCCCACTAGTACTGGGGTGCCTTACCACTAGGCTACCTGACCATTCCTACCCTGTCTAGAGTGTGGATTCTCATCCCAACACTCCCCTTAGAAGCCACACTCACCCCCTCCATAATTAGGTAACAGGAACTGCTTGGCTCACACCTGGCCAACAAACCCATGGATGCCCTAATATGAGTGGCCTTTTGTGTGCCTCTAGTAGGGACCAGCTTCCAGCACCATCGGGGCTCATAACCTAATGACTGAAAATACTGGCCAGACCAGGGATCAAACCTGGGTCCTCCCACTAGTACTGGGGTGCCTTACCACTAGGCTACCTGACCATTCCTACCCTGTCTAGAGTGTGGATTCTCATCCCAACATTGGAGTCAGCAAAACCTTGAACCCAAGCATCTTTTCCTGAATAACACAAAGCTAAGTTCACAGTGGAAGCAACATAATGAACAATGTGAAGAGCTTTGTTCAGGTGTTCATCAGTAGGATTGGCCATGTATTGACTCATCTGAACAATGGAATAAGCAATATCTGGGCAAGTACCCAGAGCCATATAAAGTAGAGACCCTATAACCAATTGAAAATGAGAGCAAAGTTGGGATGATGCTTGATAGGATGTGGGTGGTTTCTCTGGTTGATAGCCAGAGGGAAGAGGAGTATGAACAGACTTCACACTCTCCATGCCAAATCACTTAATGACCTTCTTGACATATGGGATCTGATTGAGGTAACCACTTCGATCTTTTCAATTTTGGTGTATTTGGATTCCAAGATATTCTTTCACTTCACTGAGATCTCTTGATTCCCATTTCTTCATAAACTCATCTTTCTTCTTCTTCACAAGATTCTTGTGAGAACCCAGGAATAAACCATTGTCAACATAGACAAGCAATACCACTGTTCCAGCTTTGGAGTGATAAAAATAAACTCCAGCATCAACTTTTGAATGGAGAAATCCCATTCATAAAAGAGATTGGTGTAACTCCTTATTCCATGCTAGTGCAGCTTGTTTCAAGCCATAAAGAGCATGTAGCAACTGATAGACTCTGTGTTCTTGACCCTTGACCTTGAAACCCTCTGGTTGTTCCATATAGAGTTCCTCATCTAGCTTGCCATAAAGGAAGGCAGTTTTGATGTCCAGAGCTTCCATGTCCCAATTTTGCTGCATGGCATAAGCTAGTAGGATTCACACAGTTTCAAAATGTGCAACCGGGGAAAAGGTCTCTTCAAAATCAATCCTGTATTCTTGCATAAAGCCTTTTGCTACGAGTTGAGCCTTATAATGACCATCAGATTTTATGGTGTAAACCCATCTTGCTTTTATTGGTTTTCATCCTGGAGGATCCACTAGTGTCCAAACATTTCTTTCTTCAATTGATTTAAGTTCATCCTTCATCACATCAAACCATTTTGTTTGTTCACTTTCAGGGAGTTTAAGAACATCCTTGAAGTGTTCCAGAGATTCCTTAATTCGTGCAGCAAGTAATACATGAAGAACATTCTCTGTTGGTTCTTCGGTTGATCCCAGAAAATGCGAAGGTCCTGGTTGAGGTTGAGAAGGTGGTTGTATTAATGGTGAAGGTGGTCTCCACTCTTCTCGAGCAACATGTTGTTGTTCTGCTCCTTCTCTTATAGCTCTCTCTTGTTCTCAAACAACCTCAGAGATTTTATCTCTCTTCTCCTGAATTTCTTTTTCAATATCAACTGGATTACATCTTTCTCTGTATACGTTTCCAGGTCTAGAAGGAGGAACAATTTGATGCTTAGGTCGAGGAGGTTGGTCTTCGAGAGGACCTGCTTGTCTAAGATTGCGAGCATCTCTTGGTACATCCTGTGGTTGATATGGATGATTTATCCAATCAGGATTTATTTGATCAGGATACCAGTTTGCCCTTGGCAGTTGATTTTCCTGGTCTCTGCCATCCAGTAGTGGATTTACTTGTTGTTGTGGACTAAGTGGTTGAGGTTGGGGGGCCTCACCATCCAACTGATCAGGTTGATTATCCATCCAGTCATCTATTGGTAAGATGTTACCAGGTTGGTCTGTTACAGGTGGGTCAGGTTTATTGGATTTGTTCTCAACACCATCTGAGCAGAAAGGGAAAACATCTTCAGCAAATTTTGCAGTGTGTGCAATAACAATCTTTTGACCATATAAAAACCTATAGCCTTTGGTGTCTGGCTCATAGCCCATAAAGATCATTTCGAGCATGTGAGGTTTGAGTTTGTCCTTGTGCTGATCCTTAGGTATCCAGACATAGGCTTTACATCTGAAAACTCAGAAATAGGAGATGTCGGGTTTTTTCTTCAAGAATAACTTGCAAGGTGTTTTCCACTGAGAATGTCTCAGAGGAGTATGATTGTAAACATGAAGAGCAGTGTCAAAGGCAAAATTCCAGAACATCTTCAGTACACATGCATGATGGCAGATTGTTCCAGCCTTTTCAAGAATGGTATGATTGAACCATTCTGTGTGACCATTTTGCTGAGGTTGGTCAGTGACTGAAAGCTCATGAACTATCCCCTTGGAGTTGAGGAGCAACTTAAACTCATTCCCCATAAATTCTCCCCCTCAATCCGAATGGAAAGTCTTTAAAGGACAAGATGTCTGACACTCAGCAATGGAAAGCCACACTGCAAGCATTTCACAATTTTTCATCCCAAAATATGCTGAAAAAATTGAAGAAAGAGATACTCTTTTATTTTGACTGTTTTCAAAGAAAAAAGGTGAATATAATGTAATGTTTTCTTTGTCTTTTCTGCCAAAAAACATGAATTAATGGTAATGCCCATTAGGTTCTACACTAATGGGTACTAGCATCAATCAATGTTTGTTAGTAAATCATGCAAAGAAAACACAGTGTTATTATTGCCTTTTCTCTTTCAAAACATGTGTCAAAAAAGAGTATCTCTTTCTTCAATTTTTTCAGCATGTTTTCTCAAGAAAAATTGTGAAATGCTTGCAGTGCCATGTGTGGAAGCAGTCAAGCATGTCAGATTTATTATGAAGATACAGGCAGAAGCCAAAGGAGGAATAATTGTCCAAGAGTGTAAGCACATACTTGGAATGGTAATAAGACTCCACAGGTAGTTCAAGAAGATCAGCATGAACAAGTTCCAATGGCAAAGTAGCATGTTTAGATGAAGCATGGAATGGATCAGAAGCCATTTTGCCTTGAGAACAACCTCGACAAGAGGCAGGGACAGTATCCAAGACTAAGTCTGCAGGAAATCCCTTTGTGTGACACTTGCAATTAGAAAGAATGGAAGAGCCTGGATGTGCCAGATGATTGTGCCAAAGAGTTAATGTGTCCTTTGTTAACACCAAAAGGTCTATGGCCTTAAAGGCTCTGGAAGACAGCAGCAGAGTTCCTGAAAACCAGTGCAGCTGGGAAGTACACAAGGCAGTTGCCCAGAGTACAACATGACCTTTTGGATCTTGGATCACCTTGGCATTGTTTGTCACTTCACTTCTATATCCTCATTTTAGAAGTGTGTTTCAAGAGCAAAGCCTCTTCAAAAATGTTGGTCCATGTAAGGCATTCTCTAGTGTCAAGATTGAACCAGATTCCAGTTTTAGTATGATTGTGCCACATCCTATAAGTTTAAATGTATCCTTTCCAGCTGTGCTCCCAAAGGCAGGGGTAGCCAACTTTGAATATGTGAAAAAGTCAGCTCGATGTGAACACCCTGAGTCTAACATCCAAAGAACATTACCTTGGTGGCTATGAGGATTTTCTAGACAGAGGTGACTCATGTCAGTCAGGAAATAAAGGTAACAAGAGTTGACAGTGTCAAGCTCTCTGTAAAATTTGTGATCTCATGGATAATCCTGTGGATCAAGGTCATCTGGCAATCTAATATACATAGGATGGAACTCCAGTCCTTTCATGTCTGGAACAGAAGCATGGAAATCTTTTAGGCTAATGGTTGTCCATTTTGCCATACTTGGATGCCTGCATCCAAGAGATCTTCTACTGCTTGTTCATACATCCCCCTCTCCTGCAGGACTAGCTGAAGCCAGCATGGGAAGCTCCATTCCACATCTGGATCTATCAGGATCTGCATCACAACTGGTTCATCCCCCAGTTGATCACAGAGCTGATTCAGCATTTGTCCATCTGATCTTCTCCAAACTCAAAATTTGCCTGAGGTCTCCCAAAAGTGGCAGTACCCCATGACCAGCATTCTCTGAGTTGGTTGATCAAAGGCAAATGGAACAATTGCAGGGAGATTGAGATCGAGGTATTTCAGCAGCTAGTGAGACATACTCAACTGGCTCCTCAGCAATTACAGGCAATGGAGTAATTTCCTGATCAAACTCTTTGAAGTGAGAAGAGTCATCTTGCAGGTGGTGTTCGAGGGAGGTAGATTGTCTGACTTCCACAGAAACTCCAGCATGATAGGTATCCACATCATAGCCATCGTCCTGCTCATAGTCAACCATGTCATTGTAAGTGTCGGTTTGTGCTCCATACACTTGATCATGGTCTCCCTCTTGAAAGCCAGCAGTGTGAAATGACCATGACCATGACCTCCATGTCTGTGAGCATGCCCTTTACCCTTCTGGTTACCAGAAGATTGCTGTTGTTGCTGCTGCTGTGGTGCTCCTCCACAAGAGGAACTACCACAACCTTGATTACCACCATGACCTCAAGAGGATACTCCATCTCAGTGTTGTTCTGTGGGGTGCCTTCCTTGACATTTCTGACAGTGAGGAGGTTTTGATAGACAGGATGCAAGAGGTTGTGAAGACACATTGTTAGATGTAGATTGTTGTCCTTCCATTTGAGGAAGGAAGGACAAGCAATTTTGATGTGAAGCCAGATCTTTGAGTTGAGGAATGACCTCATTAACCTTTAATTGAGCTGTTTCCCATGATGATAGGATATTTGAGGGTCTGACCCCCCATTTGTCTGTGAATGCTCCACAGATGATCATGCATCGGACAGGTTTGGTAAGAGTAATGCCATGAGTGGCAAGAGTGCCAAGAAGCATGTTGATCTTGGCAAGTTTTGAGCCAAGATCATTGGAAGGATTAATCCAAATCTGAGTGAGATGAAGAAACTCTGAATAAGCAGTTGCCACAGTAGGAGTTCCATACATGCTTTCGAGTGTCATCCACATGGTGTGTGCATGATCTTTGCCATCAAGAGAGACAGCAATCATTGGATCACAATAGAGCAGAATGGTTCCCATTCCTCATTGATCTTTGGTGTTCCAGGCAGGAAGTTCTGCTGCTGCCTGTGGAGCTTGGATGGTTCCATTGACAATGCCCCAACAGTCTATCATCATAAAATATCCTTTGATCATAGCCTTCCAGGTAGAGTAGTTCATCCTGTTAAGATGGGGAATGTTCTTGGTGGAAGATGATTCTTTATCAGCCATGATGAAACTAGAAATGTTCTAGAATCAGCATATTGAACAGGACCTCATCTTGGAAAGGATCAGTAGCAAAGCCATGAGCAGTAGCTTGAATGGCTTTTTGGTGTTGCACTTGGTGAGCTTTCTGAGAAGGTCTCTGAAAGCAAGTCTTCATTTTGGCAAAAAACTTCTTCTTCTCTTTAAGTGGTCTAGAACTTCCCTTGGTCCAATAATGAGAGCATTCTAGAGTAAGCTTCTCAAATTCTCGGAAATGAAGTGGTTCAAACAGATGATATGAGAGGAAAGAGTCTCATATATCTTGAAGCATGACTTGATCCCCATTAGGTTGTCTCAGTGAATACCCTCCATGGATACCAATGGAGTATGCGAGAATCAACTTGTCACAATGGATGCAATCAGTGGTCATAAGTTTGAATACATTCCAGGGAGAATCTATAGTACACCTATCAGTTTCAGGATCATAGTGCCCTCCTGCAGCATATGGTTCTGGAAAGTTTCTGGGCATTGGAAACAGTGGTGGAAGCTCATTTTTCATTAAGCTTGTGAGCAGTGGCAGAAAGGATGCCTCACTTAGGCCTAGACTTTTTATCTTCTTTGCCACTATAGTCAAACCAATGCCATAAGTCTTCAAAAATATTTTGAGTGCTGGGCCAGTAGAGGAATTGAACCCCTGTCCCAGCTTGCCACCAGAGATGCTTGGTGTCTTCATCATATCCGCTTTCACCCACAGATCCTTCTTCTTTAACATCCTGTTCCCATAAATAGTCTTTCCTTTGTTTGACATGTACCACCATGTCAGAATCAAACCAGTTACCAGTAGATTTCTTTTCTCAGAAAAATCCTGGGACGACATTGGTTGAGACTTGTCCCTCATCCCAAACTCCTCAGAAATGGCATTCAAGATGCTCATTCCAAACCTGGACAGGAGGGATGATGCCATGGAAGAGGCAACAGTCGTAGAAGGGATGGATGTGGGATTCAAACCAAAGGAAGACATCATTGGTGATCCAGTAGGTGGGAACAGTGTGCAAGGTAGGATCTTCATTGCTAACAATGGGGATGTCAGTACTGTTGTAGTAAGCATGAGCATGAGGTGATGTGGTGTGTGAAAGTTTGGGAATTAAGTCACAAAGAAGTCCAAGCAACATAAGATGAACCAGGACATTGAAGAATGGTTCATTATAAGACCAAGTATCATAGTGTGGGGCAGTGGACCAAGCACATTTGATAGACTGAACCAGAGTAATCTGCCACAAGTTGGCAGTCTGCATATAGTAGGCAGGAGTTGTATGTGTGGCATCAAGCCATGAGGCACATTCATCCATGATCATTTTCTCCATGAACTCTATAACCTTTTTTTGCAAATAATACCACATTTGGAGTCCTAGCTCCAACTGCACCAACTTCTCTCTCCTTTGCAGGGTGGAGTTCCTTAGCCTTGGCATTTCTTCTGGGATCACGTTTTTCCTTCTTATTGGCAGGGCCAGTATAGAAGGGCAAATGGTTAATGATGACTGTGGACATCTGGATACCAAGATTAGTCCAGTCATTTAAAATGATAATAACAGACCAGGCAACTATAACAGATCGAACTTGGCAAGCTGAGGACCATTGTCCTGGTCACCATAGACAGTGCCATCTTCAGTGTCTGTATCATCAGGTCCCAGATGGATAAGATGATACTGTGGAGGAGAAGGTGGATAACCAGGAACTGGATCAAGATCTGGTTCTGGATCCAAATCAGGAATAGCATGGTGCAGGTAGTTTGGCAGAGGAATTCTAGGGACATTCTTGGGTTGCTCAACATGCCATTGTGGAGCAGGTTGTTCCTGAGCATGGATAACTGGTTCCCATAGAAGTTCAGGTTGATCAGGATTATGAGGTACTTCAGGGACTTCCATGAGATTAAAAACCTCATGGATTTCGACAGTGATTGCTAGTCAAAGATGCAGATGGTGATAGCATCCCATGAGAACCCTATACTCCTGATACTGATAGAACTGGTAATGCCAATTTGGCAGTCCAATAAAAGTAGACCACATCAAGGAAGAGAGAACAAAAGCCAATTGAAAATCTCCACCTATTTGAGCAATGATGTAGCATGCTTGACAGAAGCCTATGATGAGCAACAAGCACAAGGTGGCCAATTTTGAAGGATGTTCACAGTGGTGATACTTTATGAACCTAAGAGTGTGAACTACCCAAAGGATAAGTAAGAATAGTCTATAGTAAGTGAGAAGCAACTTTACCTCAGTCTTTGAGTCAGGACAAAGTCTGAGGTATAAGGAAAAGGAAGTGGTGGATGAGTATGGTAAGATTATGTAAGCTGGTGCTCACTGCACTCAGAAGTACAAAACTCCAACAGTGCTTCAGGTGCATTCATAGGCATGATGTAAAGCTGAAATGTCTTTTGCTATACACACATCCTTGAGACAGCAGAGTACCCTTATTCAGGGCTCATAACCTATTGCACAGAGGATTGGGGCTAAATGGGCAAAGGCAGAACACTTGCCTTATGTGTTCAGTATGAGGTTGGACTTGAGGTTAGCTGAGAGTAGCAGTTCTGAGCTGAGAGCAAAGTATAACAGGGTAGTTAACTGAGAGTCCTATGAGGCTCTGTGCCTGTATATATACATGCTAGGTGTGCATGGACCAGGTGTGTCACACTGTATCTAAAGACTGCCTAATATATCCTAAGAGCACCTTCTATAAAGAGAGGTCTCTGGTATAGTACTGGAGATAAGGAGATAACAAAGGAACCAGTAGACTGGGTTCATGGAACACCATAGAATAGTGTGGAACTCACTATCTAAAGAATGGTCATGTGATGCCATAACCAATTCAACAGCTTGCCAGACTACTGAGGGTGAGTACATTCATTACTTAGGTCTATTCCTATCTCATTTGTACCTTGTAGTTACCTACAGGTACATACTACTAATATAGTAGCTTGCCAGACTACTGAGGTTACCTACAGGTTCCCTCTGCAAAGCAACAACCTCCTTTAGGTTATGAGCCTCGCCTAACGGCAGAACCTGGAGAGAAAAGACGGCAGTGAAGAGGTACTTTACAAGGGAGGGATTTGTCTATATCCCAGAGCTCAAAACAAATGGCCAGAATTGGAAGGAATACCGCGAACGAATTCTCAAAGTCGCCAGAATACAAAATGTCATTGGACATTTAGCTGGTGTGGAGCAAAAGCCAAAGGTCACCAGAAATGAGTTAAATGAATGGCTGCAACAGAACAGCAGTGCGCAGTTCATACTCATGTGGAACATCCCCGATTCACTTTTTTCGCACATCTGACACTTTGAAATGGCTCACGAGATGTTCGACTACCTAGCGACAACATTCCGAGACTCTACCCGAATTCCCTTACCTGTCAAGAAGCCTGTCGAAGCTTCAAGTGGTGATGTGGCAGAAGACGAGCCACCAAGTACCAAATATCTACCAGAACAGAATGGCAGTGCATTTGAGGCACATGCCAGTGGTGACAACGTGCAAGATGAACCAAAAGAGTCATGCGCGAAGCCAAACGAGTTATCAATGGAGCTACCAAGATGGGAGAGGCTCGAGGATGGACTTATGGAGGCAAGAAGCGATGACGAGGCTGAGGCTACAGAAGGGCTGGCCCAGCGAGTTCCTTCACGAAGCACTGAGGTCGAAGACCACAAACCCAAAGTGCCAAGCAAGCCACACACAGCACAGAATAAGCTGTTTGAGCAGCTGAAGTCGAGGGCAGACAAGCCACTCGAACGCGAACAACCGAAAGCGCTAAGTGGAATGGTCAAGGTGCCAGTTGGAGTCAACAAGATGGCCAAGCTAGCCAGTGAGCCAGCAGAGCATGCCAGCCGAGTGGACGAGAGCAATGAAATGGCACACAGGGACCTACCATCAAAACCGTGTGATGGAAGCACAACGAACAACTTGCAAGGTGCATGAAGATTGCCACTCGAGGGGGAGCAGGCAATGTGTACAAGCAGCAGTGTCGAGGACATGCCAACGGCACCAGCTGAATGCGAGGACAGTCTACAGGAACAGTCAAGGCTCATAGACGTCAACCATGACAACCACAGATGTGGTACAAGTATGGATATGACTGCCGATGAGGCAGAGACCCCGAGTATGCCTAACAATGCCAAAACGATCCCAATTGAGCTGGAGGTTAGCGATGAGTCTTGAAGAGTCAGTGACAAGATTGTTGTGGAAGGAAGTCTGGGCACGGAGGCCACAGACATAGCCACAAGCATGAAGATCACGACTCAGATTATGCACCTGAACCAAGGTGGAGACATGAAGGCTACCAATGCAGTGCTCGAAGGAGAGCAGAACGGCTGTGCGAGCAGCAACGTCACAAACGAGCATGGCAGCAACATGGACAAGCCGCGACTTACAATCCACGACCCAGGCGGATACTTAGTGCAGTCGACAGTCTGCACGACGAGCAGACAAAATGCCAAAATGAGGGAAAGGGATGGGAAATGAGAGCATTGACTCACTCGGAGTCAAGAAGAGGTCACTACCAGCACGCCGAAGTCAGTATGGCAAACGAGACAGGTTGCAAGCGAGAAATGCACCTGCATTGCTAATACCGCCCACCAAATGCACAAAACGCCGCCAACGAATCTTCAGAAATCGTCATCAATGCGGACGACTCAAAGCAACAACTGTGGATGTCAGTGAAGCCGAGGTGAGCCAAGAGACGTGCTCAACGATGCTCAAGGAACAAATCCAAGTAGTGCAGAGCGATCCACCTAACGCACGAAGACTGCCGCTCGAGGGGGAGCTGGCTAGTTGTGCGAGTGGCCGCCATATAAACTCAGCTGTGGACGGGCACATGAACAGATTGAACGGTGGTGTGGATGGACCAAGTGGCCCAACAGACACTCCGAGCACGTCAGACGATGAAGAAACAGTTGCGGTGGCACCGCAGATCTGCAACGGCAACGCCGGCATGTATGGAGGTGCACAATGGTGCACACACGAAACGGACAGTCTAGGTATCCATACGCATGCACCGAGAAACGAAACGGACACAGTCAGTACTGCATACAGCATGAAGACAGCTAGCGATGCACGTCAGAACGTCAGAACGTGTCAAACGGAGTTAGACTCACCTCGAGAGCCTGAAAACGAATCGCCTGACCCTACTATGCCATGGAAGCGAGTTGGCATTGGAGACGCCAACATATCCCTATCACGAAGCACACTGTTTGAGATGCCGAGCACCCCGAGCCAAGACGCTGCCTATGGGCAACCTTGAAAGACAGATGGGGAGTTTCCTACCAAGGATGATGAGGGCGAGACGGCTGCTGATGGTGACGAACAGGGCGAGGATGTAGACGGCACAACGAGCAGCGGCGATGTCGACTCGATGCGAGTCAAAGCAGCGATGCTAGCTGCAGAGAGTCAGCATGCATGTCGAAGCCAGAGCTTGCGGGGCGACATACCTGTGTTGTCAAGGCCACCCGCTACCTACAGAAAACACTCCCGTGCACTCATCCGACCGAAACGCCGACGTGGAAGAATCAAATTCGCAGCTGAAAACGTCAGTACAACGTGAAAGGTCGAGAACACATGTCGGGAGCACGGTAATGCGAAGCGGTCGACCCGGCGCCATCGAGAAGGCATTGGAACATGCCCAGAGCCTACCTTCGAGTACTGGAAGCAGGGGGAGTGCCAACGACCTGCCAGAAACCGATGCAATGTCAATATGGACATGTTCAGAAGAACTAGAGGGCCCGGAGGGCGAGAGAAGGTCCAGCAAGCATTAGGACATGTCAAGACAAAGGGGACAAGGTGCCAGATGGATGGCGCAACGAGCAGCATGCGCTGCGACTCGAAACAAGTCGAAACGAGACTGCTAGCTGGAGACCAGGCTGGTCAGCACAAGCAGCAGCGGCAGAAACCAATAGATGTACCTGGGCCACCCGCAAGCCACCGAAAGCGCTCCGAGGAGGTCGGCAGACCCAAGCGTCGACTCGAAGCAATTAATTTCGAATCTAGAGATGTTAGTAGAACTCGAAAGGCCGAAAACGTCCACAAACGACTTGGTAACGTGATATGGCCAATCCTGTGCCATCGAGAGGGCATCGGCATATGCCCGGACCTTACCATCAAGTTCCGAAACCCCACCGTCGATTTCCCGAAGCCGAGCGATCGCAAACGGCACGTCAGAGACCATGCAGAAGCCCGCAAGCATTGCGATCAACGAAGTGACGACGCGCTGATCACGCGCACCACGTGACTTACCAAATCGGGCAGTCGCGCTCAAATTCGAAACTCTCGTGTTACAAGCACAAACCGCGCACTCGGAATTCAAGTTTCCAATCATACACTTAATTATACATCTGGTATATTTCATTCCTTTATTTTTGGATTATGTTTTGCCTTAGAATTCCCCCATGCCGTTTGAGGGGGAGTGTTGGAATATTATGCAACCGGCCATTGTTGGTGCATGTTTGCTAGCTTACATAATCATTTTGCATCGCACATACCACTAGATAATTTTCCTAGTCCCTCAGTAGCTTGCCAGACTACTGAGGTTACCTACAGGTTCCCTCTGCAAAGCAACAACCTCCTTTAGTTCAGGCTGCTGCCCAGGCATTCTCAGTGACCCATGTCATGAAAAATGGTATGGGCTATATTATACTACCACCCCCCTCAAGGTGAGTTTCCAAATAATTGCAAGGATCTGTCCCCACACTAGTTGTTGACTGTTCTTCTCTGCCCCTCAAAATACTCTTGTGGTTGAAGCCAAAGCTGCTCTCTCTTGGGTGGCCCTGCTTTAGCCGAGCGCATGCCACACTCGGTTATGTAATACTTTCCCTACTATGTGATGTTCATGCAGTTTGGCTGCTGCCTGGCCACCATTCTCTGTGACCAATGTCACGAAAACAGTACAGGCTTTATTATTATACTACCACCCCCCCAAGGTGAGTTTCCAAATAATCATGAGGACCTGTGCCCACATGTTGACTGCTCTTCCCTGCCCTACAAATACTCTTGCAGTCAACTGGCATTGGCAAACTCCCAGTGCACTCATAGGGCATGCTAGGTTGGTATGTTGGTATCCAGGCATTATAATTACCTCAAAGGCTCTTCTTAATTCTGTTTATGCATGCTTTTTTTGTGCATGGCACTGGAGACAAAAACCAATGTTTTGTAAATAAGACATTGAAAAAGCAGATACTATGTTTCAAAATACAAAGAGAACATGGTAAAATCATTCAATCTTCATAACATAGTATCTGTTCCTTTCATGTTCTTTCAATGTTTTCAACTCAAAAATTAGATAATGCCTCCAGTGTGGGCTGCTTGGATCCACCCTTTTCCCCCCTCCCCTCCCCTCCCCTCTTGCATGGTTCACTGGACATTTTGATGACCATTCCATCTGACCCTTTCCCTAAAGTCAGGGTTCTGGTTCTGCTCAATGGTACATTTTGGGTCCCCCCCTCTGCTGCTGATGTCATTCTGGAGTTACAGGCCACTTACTGGAAGAAAGGTGGGCATATCTTGGATTGAGTGTGTGTATTCCTCCAATTCTTTTTTTCTCTGTGCTCCCTAACACTCCACTCCACTGGTCCCATGTGTTTTGGGGATCATAGTGTTCAGTGTAGAAAAGGGCTGTAGGCAGCCTCAGTAGTGACTCAACTACTAGATATATTGATGTACCTGTAGGCAGCTACAAGGTATCAGTAAGTAGTCTAATATGAATAATATGTAGGCTTACCCTCAGTAGTGACTCAACTACTGAGGGATTAGTACCAAAAGTGTAGTACTAAGTGCGCTCTAAGCGCTTATGTAATCACATGAAACTCGCACCAAAATAAGGTATCACACAGGGGTGATTCAATCTCCAACATTCAGCTGTTCATTGTTGGCACCCAGATATTTTCTCCCCTTGTGGTAGAAATGACCCTGTTTAGCCAAGTGCAGTATGATGCTGCAGTTTGGTTTGCCTCCCACCCCATTGTATGATAGTCACATTCAGTTGGGTACTGTGCTCTTACCCCAGTCCAGGGGGGGGGGAGAGAAGTCTTTGATAGGTAAGCACACACTTGGCCATAATTTCAATGCACCTGGTTCTAATTTCTACTAGTTCACTAGTCATTCATAGTTAAACAATAAAACTTTTTTTTTTTCTATTGAAAACATGTGATGAGTCATGCAACAGGTATGGCATGTGTACCCTTTTGCACATTCTGGCAGTCTAGCCCCAGGGCATGTTCTGCTCTTCTCTCATGTCTCCTCCCCCTCCCAACCTTTCCCCACCCATGAAAGGATCAGTGACTTCCACACTGCAAGCCACTTCCAAGGCGAGAAGGCTCCTCAGTCCTAATCTGGATTTTGAGGAGGATGATGTATATGAACCTGATATCTTGACAGAGGAAGAAGTGGAAGAGCAGGAAGCTGAAGTTGTGGATGAGGATCCCAATGCTCTGCATGCTCAGGATGCTCCCAGCCAGGAGGTTGGCCCTACAACTGCCAGCCTAGCATTGCCCCTTTCACAAGGTGAGTTGACTGCTTTCCCAGCCCAGCAATCACCATGCCTGATGGACACCTGATGATTCCAATCCACCAGGCATCCCAAAGGTGTCACTCCCATCAAAACTTCATCAACCTCTGTTTGCCTTAGCATCATGGGATATGCACGCACCCAGGCAAGCCATGTAGCCCATGGAGCATTCCCCTTCCCTCCAGCTGAACCCTGTGCCATCCTATCTGGCCTGGGGTTGGAATACACCACCTAGGGGTTCCTCTGCAGATCCCACCACACTCTAGTTCACCCCAGGCACCTCTGTCACCACATCAACAACAAGAGGCAAGGGCATGGTCCAGGTGGTGTGCATCTGGGTGGGTGTCAGCAGAGAGTGTTCTTGGATCATATCTTACAGGCCTTTGGCCTGTCATCAGAAGACATAGAGTTCCCACTGCCTCAACTTCCCCTGACCACCCTCCCAGGACTGATCCCTTCCCTAGCATATGCATGTCCTGTGCCTAACTTTACTACCTTCTGCAAACTGTCAACTGCCAAGGGGGATGACAGAGGACTAGAGAAGCCCCTCTGGAGTCATGTTCAGCAGTATCATGGCTTTGAAGTGGCTAGGGAATACAGTTCCAGGTGCCCTACATTGTCTATTCACTATATTCTCCTGCCTTACTGGAACTCCATGAGTACCTCAGAACCTGGAGCTAACTTCACACTGGTCTTTCATCCTAACTTCAAACCCTCTGATCCCCACCCTCCTCCTGTTCCACAGATAACCTCCACACCAGCCATCTCAGGTCCAGGCTCCATGCCCCCCCCTCACTCTGGCTGCCCCTATTTCAGCTGAATGGCTACAGAAATTAGGATGGGGTAGGTGGAAGGAGGGACTTGGGGCTGATACCACACAGCTGAGAGGGCTCATAGCTATCTCTGTGGCTCTGTGCCATTTGACCTCTAGGTGGGAGGGGCACCATCTTAGACTGGAGATAGCCATATTCATGATTCACTGCCTCATGAGAGGTTACCTTGAGGATGCAAATGAGTATGTGGAAGACCAACATGGGGACCTTCAAGGTCATATTCATGATGGGTAATGACCAGTTCTCTAAAATTTATAATGTTCACATCAAGGGACTGACATTGCCCACCACTAGGTCTAAAGCCCATTACAATCAGCTGACCCAGCCTTCTTACAATGCATACTGTTATGCACTTTCATGTCCCATAGCTCTGCTGTTGAGGGTCCTGCACCTTCAAACAAGCAATGGCCCAACTGGTGGTGGTGGTCTAGGGGAACTTCCAGATATGATCCTGAGGATGCTCAGTGTCACCTCTACCACAGCATTATTTGACTTATATGGATATATAATGGATGTGGATCTCATCACCTTTGATCCCAAGTCTCTGCTGGGGTTATCTCATGCCTTGTTGTCATCACTCATATGTTGTGAGCTCACAGATGTAAAGAAGGTGGAATGCCCAACAGATGTGGTCTTGGTCCTTGCATGCATGCAGTCAGATGGAACTTTTCAATGGGCCAACAGGGTAACACATCAGTGTGCAATGCAAGCTCACTGTTTCACTGCAGTGATTGTCCATCATGCCAGGTTGGTGGAAGCTTCCCTGGACATGTTTATTCCCAACAATGCCAGCCTCTATCATCCTTCCTTGGAGAAGCTCATTCCATGTTCCCCAGCTGAATTGCTGCAGCATGTGGTTGATACATCTGAGGAAGAAGAGGAAGAGGAAGAAGACTTGGGAGGTCAAGAAGAGGATGTAGAGAAAGACCTGCTATTATTCCTGCAGCAATGCTTGTAGGATTGTCCCCAAATATGGAAATCTCAGGTGACCTGATGCCATATATGGGAGAACCAGGTGACTCCCCCAGGTGCCCATAATCACATGACCCAGATTCCCACCCCAGCTGGTGGAGTCACATGACCCAGGTGACCACCCAGGTGCCCAGTCACATGACCCAGGAATCTGGACACCTGGCACCTGGGTGGTCACCTGGGTCATGTGATTGGACACCTGGGGACACCTAGGTCATGTGACCAGGCACCTGGGTGGTCACATAATAATCTCAATGCCAAAGTCAAGCTTGACTTTGCTTTTTCCCACATGAAACCTCCTTCCACATTAGGAAATTTCCCACACAAAACCTGCCATATATGGATATTTTCCCACATGAAACCTGATTTTCCCACATGAAACCTGTCTGCCCACTGGCAAAAATAAGTGACTGGTCACTTATTCTGGGGTCAGCCAGCAGCACAATTACCAAGTGGTAAGTGGCAAGTGCATGACCTGACAGCACTAGGGAAATGAGAAGTGGCAACTATGAACTATCAGCTTACAAGTGAGAGTGAGATGGCAACTGGCTGGGCAGAAAATAAGTGACCAGTCACTTATTCTGAGGGGTGAGGGAACTGACAAGAGTAGATGGTAGAGACTAGATGGTGGAGAAAATGAGTGATCACTTGCATATTCTGGCAGAGCAAGTAAGCAGCAAGTAGAAGACAGGTAACACCAACTGTGAGTGACCACCTATCTAATAAGCTCCTTTCCACAGTCAAGTTTCACTTTTGTTTTCCCACATGAACCTGTCTTCCTACCAACACAGATATAAAAGGCCACTGGTTGCTTAATCTATCCCATGAGCAAGGCAGGCTACATGTGTTGTCTTTACCCTCAATGTGACCCTGCATGCCACTCTGGAAAATAAGCAACCAGTCACCTAATAATCTCCTCCTTGCCCCAGGGCCTCTGGAGCCTGGGAAAGATTATTAGTCACTGTGTCTGTGGGGGGTGTCATTGTTCACTCTGTGTCTGTTTCTGCAGTGGGGGGCACTGGAGGCATTATCCAATATTTGAGCCACAAACACTAAAAGAATATAAAAGAAAGAGATACTATGTTGAAGAATTTACTAAACATTGGTTTTTGCCCCCAGTGGGGGGTCATTTTTTTGTCATCAAAGTCACTGTGGTGTCTGTTGTGTCTGTTGTTGTGGGGGGGTCCACTGACTCTGTCTCTGGGGAGGGTCAAAGTTGTCTTTTTTTTTTTGCTGACAGTGGGGGGGTCACTTGCTTGTCTTCACTCTCTGTCTGCTCCTTGTCTTGGGGGTCACTGTCAGCACAACTTATCCATCATTTGTGCCAACTGCTCACTACTTGCTAGTTGCTAGTCCTTGCTACTCTGCTCAGAATTGTTGGAGATTGAATCACCCCAGTGTGATGTACATTTTGGTGCGAGTTTTACTTGCTTACATAAGCGCTTAGAGCGCACTTAGTACTACACTTTTGGTACTAATCCCTCAGTAGTTGAGTCACTACTGAGGGTAAGCCTATACATTCTCTATATTAGACTACTTACTGATACCTTGTAGCTGCCTACAGGTACATCAATATATATAGTAGTTGAGTCACTACTGAGGCTGCCTACAGCCCTTTTCTACAAGAATAAGTGACAAGTTGCCCATTTTTGTGGGAGAGGGGGCCACTGACAGCACAACTCATTCATGATTTTGTGCCAACTAGTCCCTACTTGCTACTTGCTAGTTACTTGCTAGTTCTGCTCTACTCAGAATAAGCAACTGGTTGCCTATTTTGTGGTCAGTGGTCACTACCAGTGCAACTCATCAATGATTTGTGCCCACTAGTCACTGCTTGCCAGTCACTAGTTGGTAGTTGGTATTCACTCATTACTACTTGCTACTTCTGCACTCCCCAGAATAAGCAACCAGTCACCTATTTTTTGGTGAGTGGTCACTGCTGGCACAACTCATTGATGATTTGTGCCAACTTGTCACCACTTGCTAGTCACTACTTGCTAGTTGGTAGTTGCCAGTTACTAGTTACTTGCTAGTTCTGTGCTCCCCCAGAATAAGTGACCAGTTGCCTATTTTCTGCCACTCACTACCAGTCTGAAGTTCACATACCCTGTCTATCTAGTCTCTGCACTCCAAGTCAACTAGTGCCTACCATCTACTCTTGTCAGTTCCCTTTCCCCTCAGAATAAGCAACCAGTCACTTATTTTTGCCAGTGGGCAGACAGGTTTCATGTGGGAAAAAGTGAAGTCAAGCTTGACTTTGGAAAGCATATTATTAGGTTACTTCCTCTTATCTTCAAACAACTACTACTAAAACTACTTCTACTACCAACAACACCACTCCACAGGGGGGGGGGTCTTCAGGGGGGTTACTCAGGGGTCAACTCAGGGGTCAACTTGGGGGGTTTCTTCAGGAGGGGGTCACTTGGGGGTTACTCTCAGCATTACTTGTGGGGGGTTTACTTGCTGTCTCACTCTCTGCTGCTGTCTGTCTCTCCACTGTGTCTGTGTGTGTGCATTCTGTGTCTGTTGTGTCTGTCTTTGTCACTGTGTCTGGGGGTGTTACTTTCACTCTCTGTCTCTCTCTGTTTTTTTTGTCTGTGTCTGGGCAGGTCACTCTGTCTCTACTGTGTCTGTGTCTGCTGTCTCTGTCCTGTCTTACTGTGTCACTGTGTCTGGGGGGGGGGGGGTTTACTCTGCCTCTGCTGTCTCTTGTGTCTGGGGGTCTGTGTCTGTTTTTTTTGTCACTGTCTCTGGGTGATCACTTTCACTCTGTCTCTCTGTTTTTTTTTTGTCTGCAGGGGTTGCTCTGCCTGCTTGTCCTGTCTCTTTCACTGTGTGTGGTGGGGTTGTCACTGCTGACTTTGTGTCTGTGTGTGCCAGTTGTCACTGTGTCTGTGCAGTGTCACTCTCTGCTTTTTTTTTGTCTGTGTCTGTGTCTGTCACTCTCTGCAGGTGTCTGTTTCTGTCACTGTGTGTGTGGGGGGGGAGGGGGGTTGTCACTGTTGACTCTGTGTCTGTGTCTGTGTTTCTCACTGTCTGGGGGGTCACTCTCTGCTCTATTTTTTTGTCTGTGTCTGTGTCTATCACTGTGTGTGGGGGGGTTGTCACTGTCTCTGTCACTGCTGCTTTTGTGTCTGTGTCTGTGGGGGGTGCTACTGCTCACTTTGTGTCTGTGTCTGGGTGGTCACTCTCACTCTCTGTCTCTCTCTTTTTTTTTTGTCTGGGGGGGTGTCACTGTGTCTGTGGGGGGTGTCATTGTTTACTCTGTGTCTGTGTGTCTGCAGTGCATGGTCTTTTTTTGTCTCTCTCACTCACTGTGTCTCTGTCCATGGTGGGGTCAAAGTCACTGCTGTGTCTGTCATGTTTGTTACTGTGTGTTGTGTGGGGGTTATACTGTAGAAAAGGGCTGTAGGCAGCCTCAGTAGTGACTCAACTACTATATATATTAGATGTACCTGTAGGCAGCTACAGGGAATCAGTAAGTAGTCTACTATAAGGAATGTATGTGCTTACCCTCAGTAGTGACTCAACTACTGAGGATACAGTACCAAAATGTACTACAAAGTGCGCTCTAAGCGCTTATGTAAGCGAGTAATAACTCGCACCAAAAAGGGTTATCATACAGAGGTGATTCAATCTCCAACACAAACTTGTCTTTTTTTTTTTGCTGCTAGTGGGGGGTCATTTGCTTGTCTTTACTCTCTGTCTCCACCTTGTCTGGGGGGGTCACTTGCAGCACAACTCATCAATGATCTGTCCCAACTAGTCACTACTTCCTACTCTGCTCAGAATAAGCAACTGGTCACCTATTTTGTGGTCAGTGGTCACTAGTAGCACAACTTGTCCATGATTTGTGCCAACTAGTCACTGCTTGCTAGTCACTTGTTGCTAGTTACTTGCTAGGTTCTGCACTCCTCAGAAATAAGTGACTGGTCACCTATTTTTTCTGAGTGGTCACTGCTGCCACAACTCATTGATCATTTGTGCCAACTACTCATTACTTGCTAGTCATAGTTGGTAGTTGTCACTTACTAGTTACTTGCTAGTTCTGCTCTACTCAGAATAAGTGACTGGTTGCCTATTTTTTAGTGAGTGGTCACTACTGCCACAACTCATCAATGATTTGTGCCAACTGGTCACCATTTGCTAGTCACTAGTTGCTAGTTGCTAGTTGTCAGTTACTAGTTACTTGCTAGTTCTGCAGTTCCCAGAATAAGCAACTGGTTGCCTATTTTCTGCCACTCCCTACCACTCTGTAGTTCACTACTTCACCTTGTTTCCTACATCTAGTCTCCACACTCCAAGTCAACTAGTCTCTACCAACTACTCTTGTCATTCCTTCACCCCTCAGGATAAGCAACTGGTCACCTATTTTCTGCCCAGCCAGTTGCCATCTGACTCTCACTTGTAAGTTGACAGTTCATAGTTGCCACTTATCATTTCCCTAGTGCTGTCAGGTCATGCACTTGCCACTTACCACTTGGTAATTGTGCTGCCAACCCCAGAATAAGCAACCAGTCACTTATTTTTGCCAGTGGGCAGACAGGTTTCATGTGGGAAAAAGTGGACTCAAGCTTGAGTCTGGCATTAAGATTATTAGGGGGTTACTTTGTCCTATCTCTAAACAACTACTACTTACACTACTACTACTACAAAAACCCTTGTCTGCAGGGGGGTTCTCTGGGGGTCAACCAGGGGGGGTTCATTGGGGGGTTCACTTGGGGGGTTTCTTCAGGGGGTCAACTTGGGGGGGGGGGTTCACTTCAGGTTACTTTGGGGGGTTCTTTGGGGGGGTTGCTTTGGGGGTCTCTTTGGGGGGGTTCACTTGGGGGTTGCTTCTGTGGGTTGCTTGTCACTTTCTTTTGGGGGGGTGTCTGTGTCTGTTGTGTCTGGGGGGTCAAACTTACTGCTCTCTCTCTTTTTTTTTTGTCTGGGGGGTCACTGTGGGGGGGGGGGCAGTTGTCACAGTCAAACTCTGTCTGTCACTGTGTCTGGGGGGATTACTCTCTGTTTTTGTCTGTGTCTGTCTTTGTCACTGTGTCTGCAGTGTCTGAGTGGGCTTACTCTGACTCTACTGTGTCAGTGCAGGTGTCACTCTTAAACTTTCTCTGGGGGGTCACACTCATCTTTTTTTTTGCTACCAGTGGGGGGTCACTCTGCATAACTCATCAATGAGTTGTGCAGACTACATCTCACATCACTGTTCACTCTGTGTCTCTGTGTCTGTGTGTCTGTGAGTGGGGGGGTGTCTAACTCATTGCTGTGTCTGTCATGTCTGTTACTGTGTGCATAACTCATCCATGACTTGTACTGGTGTCCATGTTGAGTGGGAGTGGGGGGGGTCACTCTCAAACTTTCTCTGGGGGGTGTCTAAGCCACTGCTGTGGCTGTCATGTCTGTGTGTGTGGGGGGGGTCACTCTCTGCATAACTCATTGATGAGTTGTGCAGGTGTCTGTGTGTCACTGCATCTGTGTGTGAGTGGGGGGGTCAAACTTTTTTGCTGCCAGGGGGGGGGTCACTCTGCATAACTCATCAATGAGTTGTGCAGACTATGTCTCACTGTGTCTGTGTGTCAGTGCAGGTGTCACTCTTAAACTTTCTCTGGGGGGGTCACACTCATCTTTTTTTTGCTACCAGTGGGGGGTCAATCTGCACAACTCATTGATGAGTTGTGCACACTGTGTGTCACTGTTCACTCCATGTCTGTGTATGAATGTGAGTGGGGGGGGGTGTCACTCTGTGGCTCTGTGGGAGGGGGGTCACTGTCTGCATAACTTGTTGATGAGTTGTGCACACTACACCTTACAACACAGTTCTGCAAATTCCAACTTGCAAGTTGCCAACACTACAAAACTCCTTGCTACCCTCCTTACAATGATGCTGTGTCTGTGTCTGTGGGGGGTTGTCAGTTGGGGTTGTCACTGTGTCTGGGGGGATTCCCTGCCTTTTTTTTTTGTCTGCCAGTGTCTGTGTCTGTGTTTGTCACTATCTGTGGGGGGGGTCACTCTCTGCTCTACTTCATTTTGTCTGGGGGAGGGTCTGTGTCTGTACTTTATGTGTGTGTGGGGGGCCCACTCTGTCTCTACTGTCTCACTGTCTGTTGGTGTGTCTTGGGGGGTTGTCACTGTTGCTGTGTCTGAGGGGGCTGTCAGTGTTCACTTGGTATCATTTGTGGATGTGGATGTCTCAATGTTGCTATGGGTGGTTACACCTAGCTCTGTCTGGTATTGTGTGTAGGGGGGGTTGTCACTGTCTATTTCTCAGTTGAGGGCATCATTGTCAACAATTGTCTGTTTGTCTCTTACTGTGTGTACCCTGCTGGTCACTTGTTGCTCTCAAACTCTGTCTGCTAAGAAGCCAGCATCAGCATTCAAGTCACTGCTGTGTCTGTCACTGTAGGGGGGTTCCCTCACCATTTGCTTGCTATCAATCTGGTTGGTGGTGGGGGGTCACTTCTCACCATTTTGTTGTCAATAAGGTCCCACCTGCTACTGGTAGTCCTTGCATAACTCATCAATGAGTTGTGCAGAGGGTCTGTGGTCATCACTGACTTTATCACCCAGCCATGTATCAAACTGAACCCAGAAAGATTGTTACCAAGTTCATCCCCCCAGTTGCTAATTTCACTGATATGCCACAGCCATCCTTGCATAGTTCATCAATGAGTTATGCTGTCCACATCCCTGTACTACTTCAAACCATTTCCCACTTCACAACTCACATTCCCACCATCCTAACCTCACAGGCAAAGTGGCTCCCTCTGTCCCTATCATCTCAGATCAGTTATATGATCAAAGCAGCTATTGGCCACTTACTGTACTCTGTACCTTTTCTTTTAGTTCCCTCTTCTCTGCCCACAATGTACATTTCATTCTTTCAACTGCAATCACCTGCCTCCCAATGGCCTCAATGTCATTCAGCACCTGTTGCAGGTTCTCTTTACTTTCATCTGATGGCCTCCACCCAATCAACTTCTCCACCCCTAACTGCATCATGATGTTTGGTGTCATGTTGAGCTGAGATAGACAAGTCTGCCAAGCTGATGTTACAACTTGCTTCCACTGAGGTGCCCAGGTCTCTGGTGCCAATCTTCTTTGCCATTGCTTCATGTTTGCCTCTTTACATCCAATGATGATGTCCAAGTACCTCTTGCAGATATTGGCAGAATATTGTTGTTCACAAACAAACAATGGCTTTGTAGCACTGATCCCATATGGCAGAGTCCCATTTTCTCTGTGCTCCTGTTGTTCCCTTAGACTCTTCTCAGATATCCAAGCCAGCCTAGCTGTGAATGCTAGATCCTCCATCAGTGGATAAATGTACTACAGGTAATTGATGGGAATGAATTGCACAATCTCATCAAAACTGGTTGCATCTTGCAACTCCTCCACCACATTGACATTTTCCTATTATGAAACAATCCATCAGTTGTTGTCATGTCAACTATGGCCATTGGATTGCAGGACTCACCTCACTGTCAGTGGGCCTTGCTGCACCATCTAGTAATATCTGCATGATCTTGGTCAGTGCTGACTCTGCACATCTCATCAATGAGTTGTGCAAGCAAGGCTTACTTCTTGGTTATCATCAAACCAACATTCACTGTCACTGACACTGTCACTGTCACTGACACTCTCTGCTTGCATGTTCTTGGCCTTGTGTTTCTTTGTCACCATCATTATCAATGTACATCTACAAGTTTTCAATGATTCTTTCAGTGCATACCTTGACCACACTGGTGCCAGATGATGACACTGAACAGTTTGGTGCATCCTTATCCACTACCTATGGACAGACTAGTAATTTTGAACATCCATTCATCAAGTGTAGGCTACTTACCTTGGCTGGAGAGATGCTAGTGATAGCCTGTGGGGGAGGAGAGGGCCAGCATAACTCATTGATGAGTTGTGCTGAATGTGTCCACTCACAGAATTTTTTTTCTACAGGCCATCCATGGTCAGTGACTTGGGGTTGACACAGTATTTTTTTCCCAGACTTACAACCATACTTGACATTCACACCCTTCTGTTGTGGTTTGTTTGTATATTACTTATTCAGGCAGGTTGCAGTTGCAGTTCAAGATGTAGACTGACATAGCCACCAACCACATCATTGCTTATATAGCAAAATGATTACATAATTCTCCTGATCAGGTCAACCTGTTTACAGTCCATCCAGTTACATGCATGATCAGGTCACAGCCCATCACCAGGGTAACTTCCATCTCACTCCAGCCATGGTTCATGGGCTGGACAGTCCCAGGTGTCATGGTCTGGTGCAGCCTTGCTGCAGTACACACAAACTGTCAGTGGACAGTTAACCACCAAGTGGCCCTCATTTCCACACTTGAAGCAGGTCTGCTTTCTCACCCACTTCCAACATTTCTTTCTGACATGTCCTACCTCCCCACATTCCCAGCACCAACATTTCTCCACATTTCTGGTTTTGAACTGGGGTTCCTCCTCCACAGTGGACACTTCCCCTTTGAACCCTGCATGGGTCAGGGGTGTAGAGAACACAGTGATTTTTTTCCCCTTGTTCTGTGATGTACATGGAGTCAACATAATTCATCAATGAGTTATGCACCTGTGCCAATTGATCAGGAGATACTACTGACCTTGTTCTTCTTGTTCAAGTTGCCTTGCTTGGAGTTTGTCATTGCTTGGTGCTCTGAGGGTCTGCATAATTCATCAATGAGTTATGCAGACTTGGGGAGGGGAGGGGGGATGCCATGACTCACTGTTTGTTGATATCTGTTTGTCCACTGCCTTGATTTAGAAGGTATTGGTTCAAGTTCAAGATGTGTTTAAGCATAGCCACTACAATTGGGTCAATTATATAGCTACTGATTATGTAATCACACTTTCACAACTCATTGATGAGTTGTGCCAGCTAACTTGGGAGTGTAAGCTTAGCTTGGAGTCCAAGACACTAGTCACTCACAAGGGAGGTGCTCTCACACTTGCAGAGAACTCAAAATCAAACTTGGTTAGCACTAATTGATCCATTTAATTCTGCCCCAGGCTTTAGGTACTGCATGCAGTTCAAGGTTTACAAAGATGGTACTTATGCAAACAATTCCCCATCATACAACTTTGCCACATCTTCTCTCTTGATCCTTTTCTTGGTCAGATCCAATTGTATCACCCTCCTGGCTGCATTGTACTTGGATCCAAGGCAGACAATGTCCTTGTACATATCCACTGCCTGACTCAGTCTTTTGGGAGTTGGAGTTTTCTCATGGCTAGCAAACAGTTTCCTAGTATGTTCTGTCACTAACTGGGCCATCCTGTCATCTTGAAAGTCCATGGAAAGCCAGTACATGTCCCACAGAGGCCACATGATTGCTGGCATGGATGTACAGTGACTCAAAAAACCCCTTCAATGTTTTGCTGAATTGTATTGATGGTGATGCCACAAATCTGGGAAATTCTGAAAAATCTTGAAAGTATTCATACAGATAGCCCTAGGTCATGGCTTCAAAAGGGTACCTTACCCAGGTTGTTTGGCTTTGTTTTGGTTGAGATATTGCATGTTTAATCAGGACAACTCATTGAAAGGGTTTTTTGCTGATGAAATGGCAGCATATTTGTGGCAATTGGACAGCATATTTTATGGTTTGGAGCCTGAATTTTTGGCAGTCATGCATGCTAGTGATTACATAATATATCACATAAGCAACTTGATGGTTTGTCAGCATGCAAACAAGGTCAACTGTTGAACTCAAGTCATTGATCCTCTACCCTGTACCATCACTCAATGAGGACTATTCTCTCAGGGAAATGTCAGCAAATTATGGTGTTAATGGCACTACCATGAGTGGGATGTATGCCCAGCACCATTGGTCTCTTGAAATAGTTGCTGACATTCATCTCTGTACCATTTCTACTACCAATGCCTGGGGGGTCCTGACAGTAATCAGTATTGGGAAAGGTGGAAATGCCATGGAAGTCATTCTGGCACTTCAAGACATGAAGAATGAACTAATCCCCTCTCAACTGGTGCATTTCTATACAAGACAAGGTGGCACCAAGGGTGGGGTGAGGCAATGCCCTCTGCACTCCAGGAGCCAAGCAAGGTCAGCCAGACTATGCCCTGTCTTGAACTATGGATGACCAGGAAAGGATTTTTTTTGGTCATAGGTGATCAGTGGAAACTTATAAGGACATATGGAAGGGAAAAAATTTGCACCCTGGCAGCCCAATAGGCTATTCCACCCAGAACCCTGGAAAGTAAAGAAGGGTTTTACTTCCCCAACCTTGATACCAGCTTTTCTTGCATAGAAATGCACCAGTTGAGAAGGGATTAGTTCATTCTTCATGTCTTGAAGTGCCAGAATGACTTCCATGGCATTTCCACCTTTCCCAATACTGATTACTGTCAGGACCCCCCAGGCATTGGTAGCAGAAATGGTACAGAGATGAATTTCAGCAACTATTTCAAGAGACCAATGGTGCTGGGCATACATCCCACTCATGGTAGTGCCATTAACACCATAATTTGCTGACATTTCCCTGAGAGAATAGTCCTCATTGAGTGGTGGTACAGGGTAGAGGATCAATGACTTGAGTTCAACAGTTGACCTTGTTTGCATGCTGACAAACCATCAAATTGATTATGTGATATATTATGTAATCACTAGCATGCATGACTGCCAAAAATTCAGGCTCCAAACCATAAAATATGCTGTCCAATTGCCACAAATATGCTGCCATGTCATCAGCAAAAAATCCCTTTCAATGAGTTGTCCTGATTAAACATGCAATATCTCAACCAAAACAAAGCCAAACAACCTGGGTAAGGTACCCTTTTGAAGCCATGACCTAGGGCTATCTGTACGAATACTTTCAAGATTTTTCAGAATTTCCCAGATTTGTGGCATCACCATCAATACAATTCAGCAAAACATTGAAAGGGTTTTTTGAGTCACTGTAAACTCTGGATGATTGATCTTGGGGCTGGTGATGTAAATTTCATGTCAGCATACTTGTATGCCTTGTGTTCAGCTGGGAGTAGTAGGGCTGCTGGTCAATGTATTATGCTTGCAAGTTGAGATTCACTGACCAGACTTTCTCTTTTGGTAAACTCCAGATGACTGGAGGCTCCCTTGGGCCATGTGCACCTCTTGGGTTTCAATGGATGTTAGAATTTCACTTGCTCTGATCACGCAGGCACTTGTACTTGCCATTAGCCTGGGGACTGGGTGTAGGGCTCCAAGAGGAAATCATCTCTTCATTGCTGCTACCTTCATTATTGTAGCTGTTGGCTGATAAACACTGTCAGTGAGTTACACACACAAGTGTGAGAGTTAGTTCAGTGACTGACATTGAAGCCTCTCTTGCTCAGCAAGCATCACCAGAGCTTCCATGAAAGAGTCTGCATCTGGGTATTCTTCTTCTTCCTCTACTATGACATCAGGCATATGTTTGGTGCCCTGCCCTTCATCCTCAAAGGATTCTATTGGGTCAAAAGAGGATGGTACTGGGCCAAACACATTATCCACAGCCATGATTTCATCTTGAATGGGCTGGGCAGTGGGTCCTGTGGGGTTGAGAGATGGTGTCAGCTCAGCACAACTCATTGATGAGTTGTGCTGCACATACCTATGCTGAGCCTGTCCAATGCATTGTCAATGGATGTTTCTTGGCCATCCCCAGACATATTTTCTCCCCAAAACTCATCACATTCCTCTTGAGTTGCAACTTCAAATTCCCAAGTTGAGGGATAATGGTGCATTTTGGTCACCATCCAGTGGGGCATGCAGGATACTCCCAAGTATCTCATAACCTGCCTCTGAGATTGATCTTTGAGGGCCTACATAATTAATTGGAGAGCAAATAGTCAATGTCTGCATTCTATCCACTGATGGTACTTGAGAGAGACTTACTGGGAGAAAAACATCCAAGTCTTCTTTAAATTCAGGGGTGACCTTGTCACCTTTGATAACCCCCAGGCTTGTGGTCATGACCCCATCTATGAGTGCAGTGATGGCCCTGATATGCTCTTGCTGCATTGCCTTGGCAGCCTTGCCAACCAACCCAAATGGATCAGCCATTTATGATTACTCAACAGCTCTTCTCACCTCAACTCTTCTTGGGTTTCTGGAGGGACTCTGTGATGTGTTCAATCCAAGCCCCACCTTGTTCAGTGAACTGGCACTACATACCTGGGGGGGCTGACCACCACCATGTTATTTGTGCTACTAGCCATTGCACAGTTAATCAATGAGTTGTGCTGGCCCAAAAAAAAAAAGAAAAAAAAAAGTGTATATAAAGGCAAGGTTCAGTATGAATCAATCAACTTTGTTTACACTTGTTTTGCTCCTCACCAAAATAGGAAGGTTGTGGTTGAGGTTCAAGATGTTTTTAATTGCTGCAGCACACTTGTGCATTCATTATATATATGTACAAACATTATGTGAGCTATTTCCCACACTTCATCCATCCTAGGAGACAAAAATGTAACAAGTCCATGCCAAGTATCTACTCAAACCATTGTGCAGCCTCTTTGACAGTGATCATCCCAGTGGCAATGCCTTCTGTGACCAGTTCTTGGGCTTTCTTGACATATTTGGATGCTTGGCACCCCAAACCCTGCAAGCCAACTATGTGGCCAAGTATCATCTGAGCATCAGGCATCCCTTGTGCCTTGTCCACCATATGGATGATGCTCTCTACTTGGACTTGGCCTCAGGCTTGCTCCTGGCCATATCCAAGACCATCAGCAGCAGATATAGCAGAGCTGGTAGCTCTTTGAATGCTATATCTGGGTTAGCCTGCTTGGCAATGGTCTTGAATCCTTCCCATGAATAGGGCATGGTGGCTAGAGGTAACCATGGTAAAGTTGTATGGGCTGGTAATATGAGTGAGCTTCTACTCACATTGAGACATGTCTGCACTGCCAATGTCAAGTCTTTGTCACACAGGAGTCCTCCCAGGGCCCCCAGCCTCTTTGCAGCTTCACTTCAACATAGTTTGAGGTGTAGATGGCCCTACATGCACAATTGGGAGTGTGACATGATCAGCACAACTCATCAATGAGTTGTGTATTGCTTACACTTACTTGCAGTGCTGGCATTGGTTGTATTGGAGGGACCAGCCTTGGGTGCTGTATCCTCCATGTCCACCCCCTCTTCATCACTGTCCAGGATGATGGGAGCTGAATTTATTTTTCCCAAGACAGGTGGTGACATTGGGTTCTCAATTCAATGACCACTGGGTGGTGTACTCACTGGCTCTTCTCATTTCAGCCACTTTGGCTACCCTCTCTGCTCTTTCAGATTGAACTACCTTCACCCTTTCATGCTGCTTCATCAATTCACACTGCCTCTGCTCTTCAGCCTGGGTTGCTTTCCTCTCTGCAACCCACAAGTCCTTGGCAGCATTGTCAAATGTGGGCAGGGAAGAAAGGTTGGCAAGCCCAGAGCCTAATTGCTTGTCCTTGTAGCACCTGGTGTCCTCTGCTGACATAGGGTCTGGGATATCAAGAGGGTACAAGATATCCATTTCCCTTGGGCTTTCTGGTACAAATGCTTGAGTGGGGCACCACAGATGATGGACTGCAATTTCTGAGCACAACTTGAGCTCCTATGATCAATGTCAGCACAACTCATCGATGAGTTGTGCAGGGTTACTTACATCAACCAATTTGCCAACAAGTTCATGGGCTTTTGGCAATGCCCTGTCACCCAGCCCCAACCCAAACTCAGGGGAAAGTGCAGTGTGTATGATCAGCTTCAACTTGTCATGATTGCACTGATGCAACTGCAAATACTGCTGAGTTCAGATGTTGAGGTTGCTCTCCATTTTGTCCAGTTTCATCTGCAGGGCACCTTCAACATGATCACACTTCTCTTCTGCATTGACTTCAGGTGCCTCTGCAAAGCCATCCAACCACTCCCACCTCCAAGACTTGTCCTTCTTTTGAACCCCAACCATCAAGACACATATCAGAGTATGCCATATTCTCCAAGTGACATCAGTTCCTAGGAGTGTACAGTGTGCCCTGTAGCTCTTGTAGAGTGGCACCAGCTTCTTCAGGAGGGTGTCACTCTTCTTGAGCTTGGTACTATCCATCCAAGGGAAGGAAGTATGGTGGAGGACTTGTGATACAAATTCAAGGAACTTGAATTGTTCTGGCTCCAGTTCATCTTCAATAATTTCAGGGGGTTCCAAGTCTGGGAGGCTCAGTCTGGCAGGAGCATCTGCAGCTGTGATGCCTGCCTTGAGTGCACATGTACTACATGCTTTCACATAAGTGTCTAAAATTTGTCCCAGGGCCCCAACAGTGAATTTCTTCTCATCCAAGTCACTCATGGAGTTTTGGGCAAAGGGGATATAATTCTTGAGCCCCAGATATTCACTTCACCACATAGAAAAGAAATATCTGTAAATCTGGGTGTAATGTAGATGGGTCAGCATCATGGCATAACCCATTGATGAGTTATGCAAATAGACTCACTTTGAACACCAGTCCCTTCTGTAACTTTTTGGCCATGAAATGCTCCATGACCCTTAGATGGTCTCATGACATTGGTGGCCTTTGGTCCAAACCAAAACCAGCAAGTGGTTCAATCCATGACACAACCTGTTGGTAAAGATTGGCATCAGTGGAACCTCACCTCAATATTGATGGCACTTACTTCTCCAATTGCAGGCTCTATGCTTCTCAGCTGCTCACCAAGAGTGTACATCAGGACTTTTGTGGGGACTGGGAACTGATCAGCAAACTTGTCCCCTAAAATTTTCCCCATCAGTTCATGATGTAGTGCCTTGAGTTTGATGGGCATGGATTTCTTTATGAGACCTGTGTTTGCATCCCTTGCCACATAAATGGTGGAGTCCCTCTCCCTTTCAGCATGTGCCACCATAGCATCCCAGTAATTTGACATGTATCTGGAGTAATTTTGGGCCTCATCCATTTGCATGGTCCCAAAAAATTCTATGGGGGCTAGTTGGTCTTCTTTCTCTGAAGACCCCCCCATCTTGACATAGATGTCTGTCCAATCCTTGAAATATCTTTTGTCAAGAACTTGACAGGCAGAGAGTGGGAGTGACTTTTCAAATTCAGCCTTTACTGAATTATACTATCTCAGGAAGGCATCAGCCACTTCCTCTTCTGGAGTTGTTGGGTCCACATCTGCAAAGTCTATGGGTGTGGCCAGGAAATGCAGTATTTGACTGCACCATTGTGAAATATATATCATAGCCTATGTGTCTAGTCAGCCATGCTTGCTATCATGACCAAATACACTACTTACCCCCCCAATGGTTGGGAGCCACTTGTAAATATTGCAAATACTGAGGCCAGTCCCAGTATTGTCCCAGGAATGAAAATGTTTGTATTGGAAAAGGTTGAAAACAGTGTCAAAGAGCACTCTGTCTCTGAGAATTCTTCCCAGCTGGGAAGTTGCTGTACTAGCAGTTTTTTTGAGGAAACTTTCAATGTATCACTTCCTGGCATCAGGGTTTTGATTACACAGCAGGACATTCATAATCATTTGAAGGGAATCTTGCTCACTGTCCTGGTGGACAGGCAGGATGGCATTTGCTGCCAGGTGGGACTCAATTAGAGCCCTGTCTGTATGAGCATCAATGAAATCTGCAATGGGAATTGGTCAGCTTGGGTTAGCATAACTCATCAATGAGTTATGCTGAGTTCACTCACCCAGGTCAAAGAATCTTATGAGCCATATGCCTCCATCCCTCACCACCTTGTGAGCCACTTGCATTGCCTCCTGAAAGGCATCATACATTTGGCCAGAGCTTGCTGTGCAAAGCTTGTCCTTGGCTTTTAAGTATTGGAGGTAGGGTACAGAATGAGCTGACTTTTCACACATGTATGTGAAGTGATGGTTTCCATTATAGAGTATGGCAGTGGAATCTCTAGCCCCTGCCTGCCATCTCACCCTGTTGGAATAGGGTGTGTCCTTTGCTGGCTGTAGACTGGCCAGGTCTATATCTCTTCTGTGTACACCAACATCCATGGCATGTTCCTGCCATGTATTATGGAGTCCATGCTCACTCACACCCTTGGCAAACTCTTCCAAGAATGCAGGGTCAATTGGCTGAATATTAACTTGGCAACATTGAATAGTGGGCCCAGTGCCCAAGCCATTGTCATCCATGACTGTCATAAGGGCATAGCCCAGAGTTGCCTTGTTGATGACACCCCAGATATGCTCCATGAACTCTTGTATAGAAGTCTTTTTGACCTCCTTAATGGCATGAGTCTGAAATGAGCAAAGTCTATCAGAATGTGTGTCACTGCCAATGATCATCTTGTACTCACCATTTTCTTTTCAGTGACTCTCTTCTTAGCCCCACTGATCTCACCCTCCCCATCTTTGCCAGTGGCCTTTTTCTTGCCCTTGGCTTTACTTGACTTCTTGGGAGCACTTTTCTCTCCACCCTGTTGGTTCTGAGCCATCAGTCTGCATAACTCATCAATGAGTTGTGCAAATTCAGACTCACCTCAGTGTTGGTGTTGAGAGCATCTTCTCTAGTGATCTCCTGTATTGAAACCACATACAATCATTGAATCACATCATTGAGTTGGGTTGAACTTACCATTATCTCTGGTTCAGTGTTGGGATCTGCTCCCTCCTCCTCAGACCCACTGGCACCCTCCTCATCACTGTCAGCAGCTCTCTGTTTCCCCTTTGCATTACTTGTCTCCTTGGGGCCAGTTTTGTCTCCACCCTGTTGATTCTGAGCCATCAGAGATCTGCATACCTCATTGATGAGTTGTGCAAATTCAAGCTCACCTCATTGTTGGTGTTGGCATCATCTTCCCCAGTGGTCTCCTATATTGAAACCACATAATCAATCATTGCATCATATCAAAGAGCTAGGTTGACATTACCATCATCTCTAGTTCAGTGTTGGGGTCACCTCCCCTTCCCCCAGTCTCCATGGGTGCAGCAGAATCCTTTTTGTTCCATGGTCAGTCTGCACAACTCATCAATGAGTTATGCAAGTGAGGCTTACCAGGTTCATGTTGGAGGATTCCCCAGTATCCTATGTTTTTGTTAGCCTGCATAACTCATTGATGAGTTATGCACCACTCACCTCAGCCAGGCTGATATTCAGGGCAGCTGCAATTGCTGTGCCCATATCAGTGACCTGTTGATTGCTCAGCTGCTTATAGTGCTCAGCATATATCCTGACATACCTGCATGGCATTGCTAGTACCCTAATGGTCCAGCATAGTTCATCAATGAGTTATGCAGGGGACAAAAAAAATTATGCATACCTGGGTGATGGCATTCTGCATAACTCATTGATGAGTTATGCAGGGAACAAAAAAAAATAATTCTACATACCTGGTTGATGGTGTTCTGGTCCAGCATAACTCATCAATGAGTTATGCTGGAGCCAAAAAAAAAACACTTACAGCTGTGTTGTTGTTGCTTTGGGGATTTGTCATTATTTATGTAAGCTATGCTTATGTAAACTACTCACAGCCATTGGGATATATTTGTGGTTTGTTTGGATTTGTTTGGTGTTGGCTCAAAGGGAGATGGTGGTGGTTCAAGTGCAAGAAGAGAATTGACACAACCACTACCTACTATGATTTATATACAAATAATGACATAATATTTTCCCATGGCCTTATCAACTTGGAATTGCAAAATCAATGCTATGCAGCACAACTCATCAATGAGTTATGCACAACACCTGTGGATATTGTATGTCTGTCCAGCACAACTCATTGATGAGTTATGCACAACACCACCTGCAAATATTGTATGTCTGTCCAACACAACTCATTGATAAGTTATGCACAACACCACATGTGAATGTTGATTGTCTGTCCAGCACAATGCATCAATGAGTTATGCTAACTAGTGACTGATTCAGTGGCTCTCCTCAGCCTCTTGGGGTCTTGCAAGTATTTTGCATTTTTCTCACCCATTTCTTGGTATATTGATATTTGATAAGATAAACATATTCCCAGGATCCTTCAATCAGACCTGACAACTTTTGCTATGACATCATCATGCTTCATCATCTCAAAGACTCAAGATTCTGCAAGCATTTTGTGATTTTCTCACCCAATTCTGGGTATAATGATAAGATAAGGATATCCTGGTGATCGCCTCATCAGGCTCTACAACTTTCATTATGACATCATCATACCAGAGCTATTTTTAGCCATGTCTATGGAGTATTTTGTGTTTATCTCACCCATTTCTGCATCAATTGATGAAGTAAGCATACTGTCATGATCATCTCATCAGTCTCTATGATGTCATGATGACATTCTTGTCTGGAAGCTATTTTTAACCATGTCTATGGAGTAATTTGTGATTATCTCAGCCATTTCTGCATTGATTGATGAAGTAAGCATACTGTCATGATTGTCTCATCAGTCTCTATGAAGTGAGCTGCTTGCATAAATCATCAATGAGTTGTGCAGAGTAGTCTCACTTGCATCTCACTAGTGTTGTAGTGTTGGCTGCAGTGCATGGTTGCATTGCACCACTTGGCATAACTCATCAATGAGTTATGCAGCATCACATGTCCCAGATGTCTTCATGGGTGTTGCTGGATACCTGGGTCATGGCAGCCCTTGCATAACTCATTGATGAGTTGTGCTGACTCAGTGCATCCATAGCTGTGAGGGGGCACATCCAAAGAGTGCTTCCAGTGGCTGTGCAGGGCATGTCCAGTGGCTGTGTGGGGCACTTCCATGGGTGTAAGGGCACTTCCAAAGAGTGCTCCAGTGGCTGTGAGGGGCACTTCCAAAGAGCACTTCCAAAGAGTGCTTCCAGTGGCTGTGAGGGGCACTTCCAAAGAGCACTTCCAGTGGCTGTGAGGGGCACTTCCAAAGAGCACTTCCAGTGGCTGTGAGGGGTTCTTCCAAAGAGTGCTTCCAGTGGCTGTGTGGGGTGCTTCCATGGGTGTAAGGGGTGCTTCCAAAGAGCACTTCCAAAGAGCACTTCCAGTGGCTGTGAGGCACATCCAAAGAGTGCTTCCAAAGGTGCTTCCATCAGAGGGGTGCTTCCAAAGAGTGCTTCCAAAAGGTGCTTCCATCTGAGGGGCACTTCCAATACCAGAGGCTCTGGTGCTGAGAGGAGATTATTAGGGAAAAATCCATATATGGCAGGTTTTGTGTGGGAAAAAATCCAAAGTTTGGGTGGGGGGGGACAATGATGAAAGGGTTTGGCTCTTTTTCTGATCTTGAGGACCAGGTGTAAGTGGGGCTGCACCTTTCTTTCCTTTTCCCTTTGGCTTATGCACACTGGTGGGAGTTGGTTTAGAGGGTGCCAAGGTGGTTTCTGAGGGTTTAAACAGGAGTTTCACCCCCCCCCTCAAGCCACAATGAATCTGGGAGTACCATAGTCATTGGGGAGGGGTTGGTGGTGGAGAAGCCAGGACTGGACTGCTGCCTCTTCACTATTGTACTGCTGCTCCCCTACTCTACCTCCTCTGTCCACCAGAACACTCCTCAGGACCCCTGGCACTCGGTCACGTGACCCCGCCTCCTCCTATCCCCGCTCCCCTCTCACTGCTCGCCCACGCCCCTCCCTGTTCCATCTGCCCCCCGACACTGAGGCAAACCTCCGGGTTTGCACCCCTCTCTACTCTCCCCATTCTCTTGTTCTACTCTTCCTCTTCTCCCATCTCTACGTCTCCGTCCCAATCCTCTTCTACTTGTCCCTCCCTCCGTTCCCTCTCTAGTTCCTTGGCCTCTTCCAGTGCTGACCCTTCTCTTGGTACAAACAGCTGTAACCTCCGTGTGTGCACTAGCCCTCCCACCGGGAAGCCCTCTAGGGTCACAACCTTGTATGAATTTCCCATCCTTTCCACCACTCTCCTAGGCGCTGACCATCTCGGCAGTAGCTTCCTTGCACTCGTCATCGTCATATCCAGCGCGCTATCATAGACCTGCACCAGGTCACCTTCTTTAAAGACCACCTCTCCGGTTGCCGATCCCAGTACCCATTTATCGAAGGCGGCCTTTCTTTTGGTGGCATGCCTGACAGCCTGGCCCGCCCCATCCAACCATTGCTGCTCTACATAGGCCAGCTGTACGTCGACGTCCCTGCTCTCTACCGGTCTCGTTGCCTCCTCTATTGGTGTGTGTGCTGTGTTGATGACGAAACCTAGTAGTAACTCCTTCAGCGACAGCTGGAACGCTGGTACTACACATTCGTTCAGCTGCTGTATCACTTCTTCAAAATGCACTGGCCACGCTGCTGGTACGCCATCCGTCCTTGCCGATTTGTTCGCGTCCTCGCCCACTTCTGGGCTGCACATCCGTTTCAAGCGACCTATCAATTTTCCGTTAGCATTTTCTACTAGGCCGTTGACCCACGGTGTGTATGCTGCCACCACATGCTGCTCCACTCCATTTGCCTCGCACCATGCTCTGACTTCCCCATTGTTGAAGTGGGGTCCACCGTCTGTCATGAACGCCTCTGGCGCTCGGAAGGTTCTTCTTACTGTCTGTAGTCCTTTGATCGTCGTCTTCGCTGTGCCATGCATTTTCAACTTGAATCCCCACATGTATTGTGAGTACGTGTCCATAATCAAGAGGACTGTGTGGTACCCTCCTTTGCCCTTCGGTAGGCTCAGGTAGTCCGCTACCAACAATTCGAATGGGTGTCATCTGGTGACCGGGTATAGCAACGAGTGCAGGCCCGTGGAGCCAAAGTTCTTGCATTGTGGGCATCGGTGTAGCGCTTGTACGATTGACTGGTCGAGTCGTGGACTGTAAATTCGATCCATTAGTTTCAATTTTACTAAGTCCCTACCCCAGTGTCCATTCGCTTGATGTTCCTGTGCTGCCAGTTCGATTGCTTCTTCTTGTGTGACGCATTCAATCTCTGGCCTTGCCTGTAGTGACTTAACTGATGGTAGCCGCCACAGCTTCCCATCCCTGATCCTGTAGCCCTCTGCACGATGCCTTGCCCTCTTCTGCTCTCGGCTCGTGTCCTCTTTGTCTAGCTTTCCAATTGCCTCGACGACCTCTAGGAACAAAGGTTCATCAGCAAACCTGTCTCGTAGCTGTGTGAACGAGGCATCTTGGCCTATGGAGAACAAATCGTTCGTGATGCCCCTTGCCGCTTCCCAGTCCTCGCTGACTGACCACGTACTCCCGTCCCCTTCCGTTACTGGCAGTCCTGCGTGCATGCGACTCAATGCATCGGCTGCTGCATTCATCCTTCCTGGTTGGTGACGCACATCTACGATCTGGTGTGCTGATATTCCGTCTCTCCACCATGCATGCACTGTGGATAGCCTGTCGTTGCATAGTGTGTCCCTGAGCGCTATGCAATCGGTCTCTACCTCAACTGGGAATCCCCAGATTGTGTCACTGAAATAGTCAAATCCGAATTTGAGTGCGGCGAATTCCAAGATATATGGTTTGTACTTCTCTTCTGTTGGTGACGTCTGTTTCGATGCGAACCCTACTGGGTGTACTGTTGACACTTCCTCCCCATTCAGTGTCCTTGACGTGAACCACTGCGCTAAGACAGCCCTGAACCCTTCTTTGCAGCCATCCGTTGTCAGTATGAATGGGGTTCCATTGAACTTCGGTGCTCTCAGCACCGGTTCGGTGACCAGCAATTGCTTGAGCCTGAGGAATGCTTTAGTGTGCCTCTGTGTCCAATACTTTTCTAAGACTCTGTCTCGTAAGTACTGGCGGTATCGCTTCTTTCCTACCTTCATCGCTGGGTCTGTCACGTCCAGGTTCCTCTGTAGGTCCGTTAGTGGTGCGGCTATCTTTGCATAATCCTTCACCAGTGATCTGAAATAGCCCGTTAGCCCGAGGAATCTCATGAGCTCTAACAACGTGTTGGGTATTCGCCACTTAGCTATGGCCTCCAGCTTGGTGACGTCCGGCTTTATGCCTGTTTTCCCAACCCTTGCTCCTCCAAACACGACCTCTGAGAAGAAGAGTTTCGTCTTTGCTGGTGAGAGCGACAACTCCTTTTCACGACACCTTACGAGTAATCTTCGGACTTGCTGCAGTAGCTCTTTAAACCAGTCTCCCGCCATTGCATTGTCATCGACAAACGTTTCCAGGCCCAACTCCGTAACCAGGTCCCTGAAAACTGCGTTAGTCATATCTGAGAAACATGCTGGTGCACCCAGGAGGCCCATCGGCATTTGCTGGTAGCATTGGAACCCCCGCCCTTCCGTATACACGCAAAGGTACAGTTGATCTTCCTCTTCCACTTCTATCGCGTAAAACCCTGATGCTAGGTCCATTACACATATATACTCATGTCCTGCCAGCTGCTGTTGTTTCGCTCGGATGTCCCCCTGCAGCATCGGCACTACCATTGTCACCTTGTTGAGTTCGCCAAAGTCCTGGCAGACCCTCCACTTCGGCTTGCTTGCTCCTTCTGGCTCTTTCTCTGTTTGTCTCGGCTTCGGTGGCAGCTCCCCACTTGGTTTTTCCCCATGTATGACGCATTGTTCCTCAACGATCCACCTTATCTTGTCCATGGTCAACCCTGCCATTCTGTGAGCCTTCTGAGCCAGTACCATGGGATGGACTGCTTTGACTTCGTCTGAGCGTATGTCCCTAAGGATTCCTGCCCTGTTGAACTCATCCAGTACTGGTAAGTACCATTCCTTCTGTGCTTGTGTTAGTGGTTTCTGGTGCACTTTCAACGAGAACTTAGTGTCTTTGGGCATGTTCAGTCTGAACTTGATGAAGTTCACTGGCTTTACTTCGCGTACGGACAGTGCGAATGTGTCCGTGAACTCTGCAACCAGGTCTTGTACCTGTTTCAACTCATTTGGGGGAAGGTTCCCACACTGGACCGTTTCCACTATCTTGTGCACTCTTGGAGGGTAGAATGGGCCTTTCGAGGTGAGTCTTGTAAACACTTCCTCGCTGCCCACGTCGTCCTCTATTCTCATCTCTTCCAGCTGCTCCCCTTCACCCCCTTTCTCTACTCCCTCGCTGCTGTCTTGTGCCGCCAGCGCTCCTACTCCTGCTACTTGCTCTTTGTTCTCGTCCCTCCCTTCCTGACCCTTTGCCTCTCCTCCAGGTACCCGTGTGGGCAGCACGGTTGCTGGTATCATTCTCTTTCCTAGGTTCGCGATCTCGTGGTGCCTGTGTCCCCATGGTAGCGAAATTGAGTCTGTGCCGTAGTTGTGCACTGCCTTTGCCTCATCTAATAAGGGTTTTCCTATCAGCATCCTCCACGACCCTCTGCTGGGGAAGATTTCGAATGACGTTTCGACTGACACTGGTCCCCACTGTACCCTGCCCATCTACGTTCCCTCTGATGGTACCAGTGAGCCGTCTGCCATCTTCAATGTCCTCGTCGATGGGTTCAGTCTGTCCAGTCTCCTCTCCACTTGTCGGTATGCTTCCGAGTCAATCGCGTTTATCATGGCGCCACTGTCGACCATGGCTAGGAACCGTATGCACTCTCCTTGTGGGCCCTCTAGTCCTGGTACCGTCATGAATGGGTCACTTTGATACGTTCTCGCCAGCTTGCCTGTCGCCTCCACCCCATACACATCAACGATAGTATTCAGCTGCGACTCTATGCTTCAACTAGCATCAACAGGTGTCACCCCTCCCTTTCCATCTCGTACTGGTTCGTCGCTAGTCGGATCTCTCTTTGGGACTACAGTTGATCCGCTGTTGTCTGTAGTCCCAAGTCGTTTTCCTCCTGTACCCAGCCCCATGTATTCTCGTGCTCCCCTAGTTCTCCTTCCATTTGCCAAGCGTCCCATGGTGTGACCACGTTTACGAGTGGTGTCGTGCTGGCCGGTTGCAATGCTGCCTGGGGTGGTGCTGGCCAGGCATAGTTCACTGGCACTGGCACGGTTCTGGGTTGTGTGGCTCTCCTCAACATACCCGCTACTAACTGTCTCCACCGTGTCTTGTGTGGCTTGAGCGTCTCCCTTGCCATGCATGCACTGCCGACGTGGGGCGGGTCTGTCACTAGCCCACAACTGAAGCACTTGCCTGCGCCCGCAGCTGCTGTCCCTGGTTTCAATGGGTACGGTCTCTCCAGTGACAGTGGGGTATCGTATCCGTATGTCCTATGCCACAGTTCAACATCTGCCTCGTATTGTCGTCTGCCTGCCTCTGTGTCTGGTCTCTTCAGCAGAATGCTTGTCTTCTCTAAAATCTGGGACCTCGTGAGCAGGGGGCGCTGCATTCCTACATTCCGTGTGTATGCTGCCGCTGCTACATTGGGGGCAAGTCCTTGTGATACCAACGTGTTACTCTGCCCTTGAGGCTGTGGGACATATGTTGGGCGTGTGTACCCTCGTGTGACCGGCATGCCTGCGGTGCATACTGACAGGTTTGACATCTGTTGCTGCAGGAGTGCGACGGTTTGGTCCCGGGTTCGGTCTGCCCTCTGTCTCTCCCTGTTCCTCCTGAGTTTCTCCACTTTGATGCTCCACACCGCCATGACGAATTCCTCCCAACTCGCGTAGTCTTTGTCCAGCTCGTCTCTGATCACTTGTGGCACACTCTCTATTGCGCAGAGTATTAGCGTTCTGCCTGCATCCCCCATGCTTAGTGCCAGTCGCTTGACCCTCTCCGCCCATAACACATGGCTGTAATCCCCTGCTCTTCCTTCCTCGACCCATTCTCCGATCTCCTCTTCTTTCAACACCTGGTCCTTGATACGCTCCCTCTGCTGTACCCTCGTCAACTTGGGCCATCGGGCTGGCGGCCACCGTTTCATGAACGCTGCTTTCAACATCCCCATATCTTTCTTGTCCTCTGTCGGTAGGTCCTCAAACCACTCGTCAGCATAGCTGCCCAGTGCCAGTTGTAGTCCAAATCTATCCACCTTCCTCGCTTCCGACCACAAGTCTGGTACTGACAACTGGAACTGCACGAACCAGTCTGCTGGTTCTTCTTTGTTGCCGTAGTCTCCATGGAATAGCGGTATGATTTTGGCAGAGTCTGACATGATCCCGCTGTTTCCCCTTGTAGCCTGTGTGGTCGTTGTGTTCACTGTGGGGTAAGCTCGCGGTAGGTTGATGGCCGTTTGCCCATCGTGTACTTGCTGTTGGGTTGCTCTCGGCATTGGTGAAGGGGGCGTGGATGGCTGTGGGTTCTGTGGTCTGTGTAGATATGTTGCCACTGGCGTCGTGAACACCGCTGTTCGTAGTCTGAACTGTGCTGGGTCTCCTCCTAGTCCTTGATACGTGTGTGTGTCTCTCTGCCTCCTGCGTTCCACTCCCAGTATCCCCGTGCTACTTTCTGATACCGAAGACTCTGTAATGCTGCCTTCTGACGTTAGTCTGCTATCTGCATTCCAGTCCCAATTCCCAATTCCTCTGAGCGATGCTACCATTTGAAGTGTGATTGAGTCTGTGACTACTCGTCATTGTGAGGTTCGCGATCCCCTCTCGTCACCAGATGGAGAAGCCAGGACTGGACCGCTGCCTCTTCGCTATTGTACTGCTGCTCCCCTACTCTACCTCCTCTGTCCACCAGAACACTCCTCAGGACCCCTGGCACTCGGTCACGTGACCCTGCCTCCTCCTATCTCTGCTCCCCTCTCACTGTTTGCCCATGCCCCTCCCCGTTCCAGTGGAATAGTTGGGTTGGCAGGAAAGGGAGTCAGGTATAGTCATTAGTTTACCTGGTTTCTGTGCTAGCTGAACAGGGAAATCTTGAAGGAAAGCAGCCCATTGTGTCTGCCAGCAGCTCAGTTGCTGCAGTGACCAATAATAAGTGAGGTTTTGGTGATTGGTAAACACCATGGTGGGGGAAACTGGAGAAATGAGGTAGTGCTGCCATTCTTCAAAGGCCCATACAATGGCCAGGAGTTCCAGGTCATACACCTGGTAATTTTGTTCAGCACTGACTAGCAACTTTGAGAGGTATGCACAGGGGTGTAGCTTGCCATCTTCATATTCCTGGCAGAGCACAGCACCCATGCTGATGGCCAAGCCATCAGTGAAGAGTGTGAATGGTTTTGAGAAGTTGGGTAGTCACAGAATGGGCTGGGAGCACAGTGCTTGTTTAAGCTGCTCAAAGGTGTCAGCTTGCTCCATGTCCCATTTATATGGGACATTCTTCTTTGAGAGCTTGTGAAGGGGGATTGTGATTTGAGAGAAGAGTGGGATAGACTGCTGATAGAAGTTGCAGAATCCAAGGAACTGGCATAGTTTGTGCAGGTTGTTAGGGGTCTTCCTTTCCTTGATTGCAGCAAGCTTTGTTTCAGAAGGTCTAATTTCTCCCTGTCAAATGTGGAAACCCAGGAACTCGACTTTGGTAGTCTCAAAGGTGCACTTCAAAATTTTAAGTTGCAGTTCCTCTTTGAGGGCAATTGACAAGAACTCTTCAATCCTCTTGTAAAGCTCTTCCTTGGTTTCCACATGGATCATCACATCATCCATGAAGATAACAAGCTTCTTTGCAAACATCATGTTGGCAAATGTAGTCTCCATGTACCTCTGGAAGGTCAGAGGGGAGTTGCACTGCCCAAAAAACATGACTGTTGGCTCAAAGAGTCCACAGGGTGTGATGAAGGCTCCTTTCCATTCATCACCTTCCTTGACCCTTATATTTGTGAACCCCCAGCAAATGTTGAACTTCACAAGGTATGTTGACTCAGCTAGTTGGTCAAGAAGGGATTCCACATCTGGTAAGTGGTATGAATCCTTGATCATATATTTGTTGAGTTCATGGTAGTCTTGCACTAGCCACTTCTTTCCATCCTTCTTCCCCACAAAGAACACCAGGGAGGCCTTGGGAGATTTGGATTTGCAAATCTTCCCAGCATTGAGATTTTCTTCCAGGAACTTGTCTAGCACCTGCAGTTCTTTGTGTGAGAGCAGGTAGATCAGTGCTTTCTTTGGTTTGAAATCATCTGACACATGAATTTCATGGTCAAGGTGAGGACAACATGGGGGAAGAGGGGTGTCTTCTTCTGAGAAGACTTTTGAAAATTTCTTGTAGCATGCTGGCAATGTGACATCCTCTTTCTGGATGGCTGCTTCAAGTTGTGTTGAAATGGAAGTTTTCCAGAGCATAACAAAGTTTTCATCTTCATAGTCTTCTTTGTCTGATGATTGGTTCAGTTGAAGGAGACAGGGGTCTCCAAACCCAATCATCTTTCATTTCTTCCAATCAAAGGTAGGGTTGTACTTGGCAAGGAAAGGCATCCCTAACAGGACATCCTCCCAAGATTTGAGCTCCATTTTGAAGGCATGAATCTTTACTAGCTTATGGAAGATTTGGGCCATGAAGGTGCAGATGTGGGTCACCTTCTGTTGGCTGGGTCCTTTGAAACTTCAAGTGGTCCACAGGTGTTTGACCCATGTTCATTTTAGATTGTACTGTTCTACAATCTTCGAGTGGATGACGTTGACTTTGGCACTGCTGTCAATCACTGCCTTAATTTCTGCATCTTCTTGATTGACCAGGAACATGGACCTGAACAATGAGGAATTGGAAACTGATTTCAAATTCTCAAAGTCTGTAGCTACAGAAGTAGTCCTATTAGTCCATTCCTGTCAAGTCAAAGAAATTTTAAAGTCCTTAGCTCTTCCCTGCACAGCCATGGGGGAGTTGGTTAAAAATCCTGAGTCTTCTTCCCCTTGGATGGTCCTGTTGTCTTGATGTCTTCCAAGGTTTCTTCATTGTAGAGTTCTTCCAAGAGATGCCTGATTTGTTGGTGACAATCTTGTTGATCAGGGTTCTTCTCTTTTGGGCAATTGGACTTCTTGTGTCCAGTTTTGTTGCATCCCCAGCACATGATTTCTCTGATCCATGATCATTGATTGCCTTTCTGGTTCCAGGACTTCTTCAAAGGTCCACCAGAGTTTTGCTGGCAGTCAATGTCCATCACATAAGGATCTTGATCAGGTGCCTGGTTGAAGTGGGACTTTGTAATGTTCTGTCCCAGGATGCATCGATCTTCTTGGGTTTGCTTCCCAGTAAAGAGGCAAAGTTGAGCTAGCACAGTTTGAGCAGCTGATGCAGCAGTGATCCACTCCCTTGGTGTGGTAGGGCAAGTGTTTGTTTTGAGTATCCACTCATTCAGCTTGGGTCTGAGGCCTCATCCAAAGAAGATGCCTGCCTCAGGGCTAGTCTCAGAGAGTTTCACCTTGTTCAAAGCATTGAGGAAGTCTGTTGTATATTCTTCCAAGGTTCAGCCACCTTGTCTGATGGCCAAGAGTTTGAGTAAGGCCATCTGTGACACTTTCCCAATCTTGAACATCTGGTCAAGCTTAGCAAGGAAACCTGCCCATGTATTGACAATGTGTACCCTGTCCAACAGCAAGCTTTGCTTGACATAATTCTCAGCCCACACCTGGGTGGAGCCCTTCATCATGAAGGAGAGTGTAAAGCCAATCTTTTGCTCAGCTGTTTGGTATACATGCAAGTTGATGCCCAGATAGGTTTTGATTGACATGAGCCAGGCATCATATGATGCATGGTTTCCATCGTACTCTCACAGTCAATTTAGGTTTAGTTCCTTTCGACCCTCTCCAGAGTAAGAGTCATGTCCCTTTTCTTTCTCCTTGGGACCTCTTCCAGAGCCTCCAGGGTCTTTCAGTTTCATTGGGATGGTAAAGTCTGTGGTGGACTTGAATTGTTCCCTGTACCAGACCACCAGGTCTGTGACTGGTACCTCCATTTTTCCATTGAACAGTTCAGCCATTTCAATGTCTTGGTAGTAGGGGTGTATGTCTTGGCAAGAGTCCAAGAAGTCACCTCTGAGCAAAGATTCCTCTTCCTCCTTAGGTGGTTGTTGAGTTGTTGAGTCTTCTCCTGCACTTGGTAAAGGATTTGTTAATCCTAGAGCTGCAAAGACTCCTGATGCTCCTTCTAGAAGGGATGGGGTGTTGTCCTTCTTTTCAGATGCCTTTTGCATCAAAGAAGTGGGGATTTGTGAAGCTTCCTGCTTTGAAGTAGTGGGTGAGGATGCCTTGGCAGCATAAGGGTGATAGCAGGATTGAGAGGTGGAAGGTTCACAGTGAAGGGGTAAAGCAGATGTTCCTGAGTTTTCTCTTTCTGCTTTTGTTCCTTTCTGCTGGGAACCAGTGGGTGAAATTTAGAGGATGAGATAGATCCTGTGGCAGAGGGTGGCCTCTGGGGATCAGGTGGCATGCCTTGATGAGAAGACATGGTGGATGGGAATGATGGTGAAGTTGAGGGTGGATGATGGCTGTGGTAATTCCAGCAGTTGTTCCAAGCATCCAGGGTTGAACCTTCTAGGGGGCCAGAGGGACCACTGCAAGGATGTTCCTTGTATAAGGGAGAAGAGGTAGTCAATCAAAGCTACTGCTTCAGGGATGTTGGGAAACTCAAGACTTTGCTAGGGATGATTGTCAACCTAGGAAGACTTTGGTGTAAAGCTGAAGTTCTCAAGAGGTTTTGTTATTCTTGATAGAGAGAGCTTTTAGCTTTTGTTATGCACAGGAATACCTCACCTGCTGAAAGCAACAAGTGTTGGTGCTGAGGCAAGAAGCATCTGTTCTCTTGCAGTATTGCCTGGGTTGACCTTGAGGGCTTAATAGTTTTACCTGTCCTATGGCCAGGATAGCAGTTCTGAGTTGGAGTAAGTTCAGAGAGAAGCTAGCCTGGTTGCAAGGTAGCTAAAAGCTAAGGAATACATCTGGGTCCCTATAAGTATATATACCTAGGAAGAGCTGTATGGCAGCATTTGGCTTGCAAGCCCAAGATGCATCCATACATGGTACAATGACTTGAGAGATAAAGGTGAGTCCAAGGGTATGTCAGATGATTACTTCCTCAGTAACAACAAGCCACTGTTATATTAGTATGTACCTGTCAGATGATTATTCTACAGGTGGTCAGTAAATGTAAGGCTAAGTAAAATGGGTGACTTACTCCTCAGTATCAACAAGCTACTGAGGAGACTAGGAGAAAATTTACTCTACTGTAGTCCGCTTTTCTGCTTATGTAAGCAACTAACCTTCGCACCAAGGTAGGTACTACTAAGGGCAGTTTAATATTCCAACAGGGTATTCCCTAGCAAGGAGAGGAAGTCCAAAAAGGGGTAAATATGTGATGTGGTTGTGAGAAGGTCACAATGCAAGATGCAGTATTGTTCCCTGTAAAAGGAAGGTGACTCAATGCAGGGAATATGAAATGACAAGTGTTGAGTCATGTCAATCACAAGAAGCTGATCGAGGGAAGGGGAGGCCATATAAGGGATGGCATACAGTAAGCATCTGAAAGAGGAAACATAATTGAGTAAGTGTCTGGAGACATGTCTCATGTACAAGAGAGAAAGAAAAACAATGCATGAAAGGGCACAGCACATGGGAAAGTCCAAAAAAGGGGAAAGGGAATGATAGTTCATATCAGTTTGGGAGTGTGGTGGCAAGCCTGTCTGCAGTCTCCCTCTGGGTATGTGCCCAAGTGTGCATAGTTTAATTAGTGATAGGTCAAAGAACGAACTCATACCTCATACAAGTGTCAGTACAAATACACTGTCAAGACCAGATCCTCTCTGAGGCTGGAAATGAAGACTGTGGGGTGCAGATCTTAGGGGGCTGCAGTGTAAGGGTTCCAGAGTACCATGGGGGTGAGGACACAGGGATCAGTGGGGGACTGGCCAGCAGGACAGAGGGACAGAGGGGGGCATTGGGTTCAGCTCATGTGCTTGGCCCTCATATTTTAGAGGAGAGTGGAGTACTGACAGATGGAGGGATTCAGAAGGGGACTTGGAGGAGGTATCTTAGCTGATATTCATACTGAGGTTACAAGACTGTATACTACCAGTATTTATAGGCCACAACACAGTTGGGCCAGTAAGGTATTGGAAACAGAACTGAAAAATGGAGGTACAGAAATTTTCCAGGAGTATGGATGTCAGAAAACTTCAGAGTGGAGAGATAACTGGCAACAGAGAATGGAAGGGACAAAGGATCTTATCTACAAATGGAAGGTAAATCAAGGACTCAAGACAGAGTGCTCATCAGCAACCAATCAGCATAAAAGCTGAAACCTAAAACAGTGCTTGGCCATACAGAGTGTCCTTGTGGTGCAAGAACTAGACTGTGCCCCTTCAGCCTGGCCATCCCTAAGAGGAATGTACCCCCTATCTTCGACAACTTGGGTTGCATGACTAATCTGAGTGCAGCCACTAATGGAGACCACAGTATGGACCTGTAGGGAGGTCCACAGTCTGGTTATACACAGGCTCAGGTGGGAACAGATCAGAGGGTGTGTGTAGGGCAGGTAGGGGTATCCTGGATGGTACAGGAGTATGGGAGTTAGGTGACCAAGGCATGGTCATGACAAATAGTTGACATGTAAGAACTACCAAAATTGCCATATGTGACTAGTCACCTTGTCACACAGATGGGGAATTCCCAGGAAAAAAAACACCTAAGTCATGGGATCTTGTTGATGCTGTCCATGCATGCTGCCCTCAACTGTTCATTCCTTCATGCCTATCATTGACTTTGACCCTGCCCAGAGCTGGCTTCATGCCACTCATTGATTTGAAGTTGACTCTGTGGCACTTTGAACTCTGTTGACTTTGTGTCACAGAGACTGGACTGTCTCACATTCCAGGCTGCTGTCTCAATCACTCAAAGGATATGTCAGCTCACTTGCTTTTGTTTTCCTTATCTGCAGTCTATTTGATAGGCATGATTGTTTTGGCATTCTATCATATCTAGCTACATATTCTACTTTTCCATTCTTCTGACCTGTCCTAACTATTCCTTCACCTTTTATCAGTTGTCAAATTCCATTTTATCCATTCTGCCTCATTGTAATGTGTAGTGTGTGCTTATATCTTCTTATTTGTGTCATTTGGATCTATATAAGATATTTACAATGTGCTTTGTTCAATTGGGTTAGCAAACTGCAAGCAGAAGGCCCAATCAGAAGAAGCATTTGATCATTGTTCCCTCCCTGCCAAAGTGAGTATTCAATGGTGTTCTTTGTGCATGTTGTTTTTTTCTTTTCTTTTTATATATACATAGCCTTCTGTATTCTATACTGGTGAGTCATCCAACTACATTCCCTGTTAACTCTTTTCTGAATTTTACTTTTCCTAAGCATGACATGTATGCCCTACCAGTTAACTTTACTGTCATTAAATTTGTTCTGTTGACCCTGTCTTACTAGATATCTTCCCTTAGTGGCCATAAGGTTTTATCCTGCAAGCTAGGAACAAGTAATGGTATCAATGTGTGCTACCTTTTTTTAGATGGTTTACTTTCTTTGTTCCCCTGCACAACCTGTCATACCTGTATTTTGGTAAGTCTTTAAGCAGAGTCCTCTCTTACTTTTCATCTTCATTTATCAAATATTTTCCTTAGAATCAAAAGTACACTCCAGCCACTGGCTGACTGCTGTACCTTCTAACCATATGCAAATTGATTTTTCTGCTCCTGTATTCTCAATCATGACATCTTTCCCTGTCCCAAAACACTGGTAATTAAACCTTGTGCAGTCAACTCAATCTAACTTGGCACTTCTATTCAATTGCTGTCAGGTTTTTGTATGTGAGGTACTTAGAAGACTGTGGCAGAGCCAATGCAAATTAGGTGTGTAACCCTGTTGGCCAAAAACATAAATAGGCCACTAACAAAATTTCACCCTCTTGTCCCCTTCCACTCCATTCTTTCATTGAACTACCTACCATTGACCTTCATTTCCAGTAGGCACCTGGTGCATAAACATGTTGGCTGAAATCATGATAGACCACTAACCAGTGTTCATCATCTTCCCCTTACTACTCCAGTTATTCATTGAACCACCCACCACCACCCATCATTTCAAGCCAGTGGAAACTGTGTGTGTAAATGTGTTGGTCAAAAGCATGAGTAGGCCACTGATTTTCATCCTGTGTAACCCCTCTAGTACTTGTTCATTTTTTTGCTTCTGTTCTTGCTTGAATTTGTGTCAGCAAGGAACTGGGTAACTGCATGTTCCCAAAGAAACACTTTCTTGTGTGACTGTGCATCTGCTGTGAAGTTAGTATGGCCCCATGAACACCCCCCTCTGACCCCCCTGTGAAGATTGGCCTGCCCATTGGGGCTAGGAGGTCAAGCAGAATCCAGGCTGCTGTGTCATCATTGACCAAAGTCCAACCCAGCCATGGTGCAAAAGCCCACCATCATATGATCAAACCCAGTATGTGCTCCTATGCATCTAGTATCCCTTGTATTTACTGAGCTTTCTCCCACAGTGGAAGCCATGATACTGCTCCTGAGGTTAGAACTACATTAGGCTATTTTTTTCTGGCTTGCTGACCCTTGTGTCAGAACAATGAAGCTAGTTCAGTAGCTCAACATTCAACTCTCAAGCCTCAACCACAGTGATCCTCCCAAGGTTTAACCTGCAAAGAACATGAAGAAGAGTACCTCAATTCCTTTCACACTTAGATAGTGATGCTCAAGCATGGTACAAAATTGGATCACCATACAGCTCTTGAGCAGCTGCATAGGGGCACTATCACTCTGCAGGATATAGACAATGAGGACAGTTGTGAACAGTGTAAGTGTCCCCTCTATTCAGCCATATTTCCTTTCAATGTCCCTCCTAGCTGGTTCCATTGACACCCCTTTGGATGCTCACACTCATGATGAATCTCAAAATGTCTCTGATGATGATTGTGAACCATGTAAGTTTGTATTCCATGTGGCCATATTTCTTCTCAAGGTTACTGCTGGCAGCCTTTCCTAATCCCTCAGAGAATGTGTCCAATGACCAGTCTATGCAGAGTGAAAAGGATGAGCAGGTGGTGGAAGATGTTGTGCAGAGTGACCATGTGAGTGACACTGAGGATGAGCATGCAGGTACATTGTTTCATTCAACTAAGTTCAGTCACTTCTCTGACTCATCTACTCACCTGAATAAGCAGTGATACTAATGAACACATCAATAGCAATTGGTCTGCTACTGAGAGGGGTAAACTTAAATGCAAGCAAACTGCCAGAGGAATTCTTGCCAGCAATTACAAGATCAGTACTCACCCATCCCCTCCCCTTGAATTTCCTACATCTTCTGAGGATACTACAGATGCTGAAGATACTGATAAATATAGGAAGTCCAGGGGGAAATTTATTCACATTCTGACTAATGCCAGTGAAGGCTCTGACATGGCCCCAGAGGATGGGCTTGGTACAGAGAGTAACCTGCAGGCTTGCAGGCATGGTAGACTGCCTTTAGCAGCTGTGAGGAAGGCTCAGGAACTTGGCATGTGCACCACTTGGGAGGCCCAAGCCATTGCAGATGAATATGGCAAAATGTTGGCATCCATCATGGCTGCAGCTGGGCTGATGATGAAGGCAACATGGGCTGAGTCTGTCTGGAACATGCACCAGGCTTGGTATGCAGGTGCCAATCCTAAAACATCTGATGGTAAGCACCCTCATGCTTTTAAGGAGTTTTTCTAGATCCTGACTGAGTCATAGAGAATTTGAAGGATTATTACTGTCACCAAATGAAATGCTATGAGGATCACAAGGATGAAGAACAATTTCCTGACCTGTGGGCAGAAATTTGCAAGTTCTAAAGTGAGAGTGTCAGTGGTATGAAGGATATGAGTTCCAAGCCAATGGTTGGCCAGTTGATAACCTGTAGAGACTCCTTCATGCAAGCTGTATGTGATGCCCCCTTTGTCATTCATTTCTTACAGATATCTTGATGCAGGAACAAACCTGGTGCAATGTGGAGAATATCCATGTATTTGGATGTGTCATTTATAAATGATGAAGCTGTGTGCCAAGCTCAAGGTATTTTTGCTGGTTCTTCACTCTGCATGCAACTCACAAGTAAGAGGCAGACAGACATTACAGGACTTTTGGATTATCTCACTGCGATTATCAAGTAAGTATGATTGCTGTGGGTGGGGTATGTGCTGACAACTGGTTTCCTCTAGATATAAACACCTTGACTCCACTGCTACTGTTCCCCTCCCTGCTTTTGCCATGCTACCAGGCACATCATATGACCATACTCTCTTATTAAAACCCCAGGAATCAAGACATGATAGAAGTTGGTGTGTCTTACCCATGATAATTCTGTACAAACTCTGTAAGTCTATTCCATTTTCTCCAGTTGGTTTGTCACCTGAAGCTGTTGCAGAGGAAGTTGAGATCACACATGGACAGAAGAATGTTCCATGGAGAACATTACTGGATTTACTTTTTGCCCACAAGTATACAATCTTTGACTGCCCAAGTGGTGTTCCTGCTGTTAGTTGAAACTTCAACATTAAGTGCCTCAATGCCAATGAGCTTCATGCTCTTACTGTTCTATTCCTGAAAGAACAGATGGGTAATGATTACCACACAGAGGCTACAGCTGAGGATGAAGATGACCATGCTAATTATGTTGTCCCAGTACCTGCAGTGTCCTTTTCTCTCAAGCCATGGACTGCTGGTGAGTGGTGTTGATGTTGCATGACTAGTTAGCTAACATAAAATATCCAGACCAGCATGCATTGGTGTACATGATGGATCCAAAGGCCTTTGATATCCCATTGGTGATGAGTACCTTTAATCAACCCCTGTGACTTCTTTCTGACTTGCAGGCCTTCCTCAAAATGATCCCTAGAGGTATGCACTGTGAGGATGCAGAGGATGATAGGCAATCTGCTGCAACTCCCACCCCTTCCTTGCCTCTGGCTGAGTCCTCACAAGAGCCACCAGCATGAGGGTGTGCACTGTTAAAGGTTCACCATTCTCATCACCCCACTCCTGCATTGCATAATTCTCCTCTTCCTCCCTCATCCCCACCCAATGACTCACAGCAGTCCTCTCCACACATTGTGCATTGTGCCTCTTTTGTACCACACCATGCATAATGTCATACCTCCTGCAGCCATTCTCCAGCCCCACACTCCCACTACCACCTTCACCATCAGTCACAGAAGCATTGTTGGGAATATCAGGAGGATGGAAATGAGAATGATGTCCAGCTGCCAGAGAGAAGGACCCACCACAGGTATGACATCACCATGGCTATTCTATGTTGCAACTAACACACTGCAGTGTGGTGGAGTACCTTGACATGTATCCAAAGTCCACTCCATTTCCATACTGAGCAACCTCAACCTCCAACCACCCCCATGGAGATCTCCACACCTCTTGCAGCTGATCAGGCCATCCCCATGGGTGATTGGCTGATACCACATCCAGGGAGCTGAAGAAGTACCTTTCATGCTTATATGCAATACAATCATCATGCATTGTGCCAAGATGCAAGCAGTTCCTGGTGTCACTGTGAGGTATCCTGCACCTGGCATTATGGATCAGCCATCTGCAGCTGCATTAGTATTTTCTTTTGACATGGATGCCATGTGTGACAAAACCTAACCAACAAGTGTTGTAGGCCCACCAAATGAGAACCAGACCAAAGGAGAGGGAATTGGAAGCAGGGGGCTTTAGGTTTCAGAACCCAAATGAACTAGCTTGGGGCTAGTTGGGCCATTGAGGTCCACTATATATACTATGGTACATGAGGCATAGGTGAGGACCACATGAGGTGTACACAAGGCAGGGTCCAAGGTATGACATAGCCATGACATCAGGGTAATGTCATAGTGGAGCAGAGCAGTCTCATCCATGGCCCAGAAGGGGAGCATGAGGAAGGCATGAGGCAGAAGCCTAGACTGGCCTAGACCAGAGTAGGACCTGACAAGACAAAAGGGAGATTAGATAAGACAAGAGATAAGATGGGAGAGATAAGAGATAGGAAGATTAGATAAGATGGAGAGAGAGATTAGATAAGATGAGAAAAGAGAAAAGAAAATGTTCATCTCATAACATCATCCCCTCCTTAGGGGTTGACTTCCAGGTGACAGGAGACAGCAGTAGTGATGGTGAGGTTGTCATAGGGGCAGAAGAGGGAGGAGAATTGGTCAGAGGTGATCCCCCTGAGCTTGCAAGGTGCAGAAGGGTGAGAGCAGTAGAAATCAGCAACCTTGTCAGGGGAGCCTTTCAAGTTGCCTTCTGGCTCCCAGGTGTGATCCACATCCTGATACCCCTTCCAGTGGACCAGGAACTCAAGGCAGCCCCTCTTGAGATGTGAGTTGACCAGATGGTCCACCTCAAACTCTTCTTCTTGATCCTTGACACCCACCACTGGTCCAGGGCAAGTCACCTTCTGCCCCTCCAGGGGACCCTGGTATGGTTTCACCCAAGAGATGTTGACAGCTGGGTGAATTTGGAGGGTTTTGGGGAGGTGGAGCTCAACTGCATTTGGCTTGACAGCCATCACCTTGTATGGGCCTACCCACCTCTCTGAGCTTCCTAGAGGGGTGACCATCCATTCAAACATGAGTGGTGTCCAGCCAAACCTCATCCCCAACCTGATAACTGGGGGCTTCTGACCTAGAGGAGCCTGCCTGCACCACCATATGGTCTGCTGCTTTAGCCAGGGCTTGCTTAGTTTGTTCCAGGACCTTGGCAATGTTTTCAGCTGCTTTGGTGGCAGAGTCTGCATTGGATGGAGATGGTTCCACCCCCATGCAAGGGGAGTAGGTGCAGGTGACAGCAAAAGGGGGGTGCCCTGTTGACTCCTGTTGCTTCACATTGTAGGAGAACTGAGCAATTTTGAGCCAGGATGGCCATGTGTGTTGCTGGTCATTAATGAGCAACCAAAGGTATTGTTGCAACTCCTGATTCAGCCATTCTGTCTGCCTGTCAGTTTGTGGGTGGCAAGCAGTAGAAAGTTCAGGCTTTATCCCAAGCATGCAAGAGAGCTCTTGTGTAAAGGAGCTAGCAAACTGGGGGCCCTGATCTGAGGTCACTGATGCAGGGAGGCCATGCTGGGACCACACATGATCCTGAAAGAGTTCAGCAGTCTGCAATGAAGTCACCTCCTTGACTGTTGGGATGAAAACCACCTCCTTGGAGAACTGGTCAACCACCACCATGACATTGTTGAACCCTTGTGCCTCAGGTGCCTCCATGCAGTCAATGGTAATGTCCTGCCAGGGTCCAGAAGGTACAGGGTTTGGTAGCAGCTTTCCTGCTGGCAGTTTTTGAGACCCTTCTGCCATTTGACACCTATGGCATGATGCCACATAATCCTTTACTGACCTGGTCACCCCAGGCCAGGTGTAGTTTCGGGAGATGAGCTCCAGAGTTTTCCTCCAGCCTGGGTGACCAGCCACTGGAGTGTCATGGTGTTTTTTGATACAGAGGAGCTGTGCTGCCAGGGGGACATAGACCTTTTCTCCTGAAAACAAGAGGCCATCCCAGAGTTGGGACCCCTCAGGAGGTGTGACAATGGATGAGGCTCCCTTTAAGGCTGCCAGGAGATCTTTATCCATTGACAGGGAAACCAAGGGTGATGCAAAGGCAACTTGGGCAGGATCCACAAGTGTTACTGCCTGGTTATCTCCTTTTGCCTTATGATCCTCCCTTTGAGACAAAGCATCCACCTTAGCCATAGAAGACCATGGTTTGTACACAAGTTTATAGTTAAACTGTGAGGGGTACTGGGCCCATAGTGCCTGTCTTTGAGTTCTGAGCTTTCATGAAATACTGGAGATTTGAGTGGTCTGTCCAGATTTCAAATTGATATGGGGTGGCCTTCAAATAGTGCCTCCAAGTTTCCAGGGCATGGATAATGGCCAGCATCTCCTTACCAAAGACCTGGTAGTTGTGCTCTGGGGGTGACATGGAGTGTGAGTAGTAAGTCACAGGTCACCAGAGACCATCTGGGCACTCTACTGAGAGAACTGCACCCATTGCAAAGTCCAAAGCATCTGTCTCCAGTCTGAAGGTTCTGTCCTGATCTGGAAAGGCCAAGATTGGTGCTGTGGAGAAAGCCTCTTGAAGGCTTCCTGTTCCTTGGGGCCCCAGGTCCAGAGCTGATCCTTCTTGGTTAGATCATTAATGGGCAAGCCACCTTGGAAAAATCCTTGATGAACCTGCAGTATAAGTTGGCCAGGCCTAGGAATGCCCTAACTGACTTCACCTTGGTTGGCACTGGCCAGTCCCTGATGGCCTTAACCTTGGAGTCATCCATCCAGATGCCTTCAGTCCCCACCACCATGCCCAAAAACTCCACCAACTTTTGTTTAAAGAGGCACTTCTCAGGTTTGACAAAGAGATCATTTTCCTCAAGCCTCTTAAGCACCTCCAGGACAACCCTATCATGTTCCTTCTCATCATTGGTCCTGGTGAAGGTCATGAGGTCATCAATGTAGACCACCATGACCTCCTCCATATCTCTGAAGATGTCATTCATCATATTTTGGAATGTGGAAGGGGAGTTGCACAGGCCAAAGTACATGACCAGGGGCTCATAAGACCCCTTGTGGGTGACAAAGGCAGCCTTCCATTCATCTCCTTCTTTTACCTGAACATTGTTGTGTCCCCACCTTAGATCCATCTTTGTGAAGAGCTTGCAGCCCTTCAGTTTGTCAACCAATTGGGAGATCAGGGGGAGGGGGTATGCATTCTTGATGGTGTGCTTGTTTAGGTAGCAGTAGTCTTGTACCATCTGCTTCCTCCCATCCTTCTTTGGGACAAAGAACACTGGTGACATCTGAGGAGACTTTGAGGGTTGGATGTAGCCCTTGCAGAGTTGGTCATCCAGGAAGTCTGAGACCTCCTTCTGTTCTTCAACCAACAGGGGAATTAGCCTTCCCTGTTTCAGCACAAAGGATTCCTTCAGGTCAATGGCATGGTCCCAGGGTTTCCTTACTGGCATCCTTTCTGACTCCTCCTTTGAGAACACCCTGAGCTATTGGTGGTACTCTTTCAGGACCAGCTCCTTCACTGTTCCAGTCCTGACTTTGGCTGAGTGAAGCTTGGGGTATAGGTACTCCATGTCACTTGACTCCTGGAGTTCCCTCTTCTTCTGCTCTTGGGTCTTTGGAGGAGAGGTCATGACATACTCTGGGACAGTGAGAGAGTTTAATGGTCTTCAAGTCCCAACAAACTTCCAGATTATGTTTCCTGAGCCACATGCAACCCAGGATAAGAGGGTGAGACCCCAGCAATGTGACCTGAGCCCAGACATTTTCCCAGTGTCCCTGGTAGTTCATTACCAAGGCTGCAACATGGGTGATGTCCCCTGCAGAGTTTTGAGTCCCATCCATATTTAGGACAGAGACCAGTTTTCCCAGTTTGAGGAGGGGAACACCATTTTCTTCAGCCCATTGTTTATCCAAGAAAGTGTCATTAGCACCAGAGTCAACCAATGCTTTGAAGGGGCCAGCTTCTGTTTCTTTCTTCCAACACCACCTCCAACTCCAGCTCTGGCTTCAAGCCCACTGTCCTTAGCTTAGTGTCCTTCAGGACTTTGACCATTTCATTCTGTGGGGATACATTTTTTTTAGTTTTTATTGCAAGGGGAATTAAGCACTGCCAGTTTAACATCTGCAGCTGAGCCAGTAGTGGACTCCCCTTTAGACAAAGTAGATGATACATTAAATACATCCTGTGTATCATAAATGTTCAGAATGTTGAAACAATTACAGACCTGGCTAGTAGACACCTGATTATCTACTGGCTGAACTCTTTTCCCTGTTGTTTCATTTCATTAATCTGTTGGTCATAAAAGAAAGCCTTCATTTCCTCATATGACATCTGGCAGAGGGCTGCCACCTGGGCTTCTTGGGTGACCTCCCTAATGTTAGGCCGAGCAGGAGCCTTTCCCTTTGACTGTGGACAGTAATGTTTGAAGTGGTTTCCCCCACACCCAAAGCACTTGATGTGGGAGGGAATGGGGCAAGAGGAAGATGCAGCCCCAATCTCCATAGGGGTGCCACTGCCAGGTTGAGTGCTGACAGGGGTAAAGTTGTTTTGGAAGGAGGAGGAGAAGGGGTGAGAAGTAGAACCAAAGTGAGAAGGGGGGCTTCTGAAGATGAGACAGTGTTTCTTGAAGACTTTTGCAGCCCTCTTCATGTAGTCAACCATAGTATCCCAATCACCATCATCATACCCCATGAGCATAGCCTCTTTCATGATTGTGGGGTGGGTTGCCTTCTCCAACAAGGCACAGGCATACTGGTTTATGACAGCCCCTTGGACCCAGAGAGCATCAAACCTTGCAAAGAACTCCTCAAAGTGAATACTTCCTTGTTTGAGGGAGTGAAGTTGAGACCTTGCCCACTTGACATTTGTTTGTGGGGCAAAGAAGGCCTCCACATCTCTTCTGACCTCACCCCAATCTGGCCAGTTCCCATTACTGATGCATTCTGTAAACCTGGACTGGGCAAATCAGCCAGCCAGGGGTCCTTTCATTTGAGACCACACAGCTGTGGCCTTGTCTTGGATTGTGGGTAGAGCCATCCTGTTCTGGTTAACCTGACACTTTCATCTTGACCCTACCATTCACTAAACTGGGCTTGGTTCCCTTCATATGAGCCTGGGTCAGCCATTACTTTGATCCTCCTCTGAATCACATTGGCAGGGAGGGCATTCCACTGATTACACTGTGCCTCAATGGTGGCAATGTTTCCTTGGGCTTGTTGCAGCTCCTGGTTCAGCTGCATGTTTGCATTTTGCAGGTCAAGCAACACCTGCTGTAGTTTGGTGATCTGCTGCTGGATGTTTGCCATTTTGATCTAAGAGTTGGAGGGTTGTGATGGGAAGGGGGCAACAAAGAGGGACTTGGAGGGTTTGCCAGTTTCAAAGGTTATAAGGGACATTGAGGACAAAACTGAGAAGATTAGGGTCAGGAGAAGGGGTACAAGGTCAGGGGGTAAAGATCTGTTCTTCAAGAGGGGTAATAGGGTGAGCCAGTTTGGGGGTAGGATAAAGAAGTTCAAGGGAAGGTTTGCACTTCACATGGTACATGTTCAGCAGGCAAGGGACAATGGAGGCTGGGCAAGAGGCAAGGAGAGAAGGGGAATAGTCAGTTGTTCTATCCCTAACAAAGCAAGGAATTTTTGAACCTGTCTCCTTAACCCTGGAGTCTGGGTGTAAAGCAAAACAGTGAGGGTATGACAGTAATACAAGCTAGTTCAAGTGTGACAAAACCTAACCAACAAGTGTTGTAGGCCCACCAAATGAGAACCAGACCAAAGGAGAGGGAATTGGAAGCAGGGAGCTTTAGGTTTCAGAACCCAAATGAACTAGTGGGCTAGTTGGGCCATTGAGGTCCACTATATATACTATGGTACATGAGGCATAGGTGAGGACCACATGAGGTGTACACAAGGCAGGGTCCAAGGTATGACATAGCCATGACATCAGGGTGATGTCATAGTGGAGCAGAGCAGTCTAGTCCATGGCCCAGAAGGGGAGCATGAGGAAGGCATGAGGCAGAAGCCTAGACTGGCCTAGACCAGAGTAGGACCTGACAAGACAAAAGGGAGATTAGATAAGACAAGAGATAAGATGGGAGAGATAAGAGATAGGAAGATTAGATAAGATGGGGAGAGAGATTAGATAAGATGAGAAAAGAGAAAAGAAAATGCTCATCTCATAACACCATGTGGCATGAGGCCTTGACTTGCATCCAAAGTCCACTCCATTTCCATACTGAGTAACCTCAACCTTTAAATTGCAGGTTGTTTGGTGGTAGAGACAAGATTCCTCTACAAAGCAATGTCCTTTTCAGTGGAATTTAGCAGACATCTAATGGGGAAGATGTAACCAGGCTGGCCAAAATGCTCTCCCTACTGCAGAAGGCCCCACTTCCTGGAGGTCAGCCCCCATGGAGAATCTCCAACCCTACATGGAGAATTTCCATACCTGCCTGGACCATCTCCCCCACAGCATGCACATTGAATCTCCAACCAACCTTCCCCACCTTTCTCCAGCACCTATCATATGGGAGCTCTGGAGATTCTCCAGGCATGGCTTGGAGAATCCCCAGATTTTGGGAATTCCCAACTGGTTGATACCTATTAGGTCAATACATCTGTAAGAACATATGAACCTAATAGGTCCCTGAAGGGGGTTGACTGAAGTGCCATCATGGGTATTGCCTTCATGGATCCATATAACAGCCATGGGGAGGACTCTACCTGCCTTGCACAGATTGCTCAAGCTGACATCACCTTTGATACCCCAGACTTAGACAGCTCCAACTTTAGAGGTGTAATGTCCCCAACCAGTTTTTCACTCTGCCTAGCCATCCCTTCAACATTCAATGACAACTGATAAACCTGTTGAAGGGAGCATATTCAGGGTAGTGTGCAGGGTGCCAGTAGAAGAAGGGTCCATCCCACATTCACCATTGAAATAGTACATGCAAAATCTCATCAACAGATTTGGCCCCCTCAGTCTCTCATCAGATCCTATCATCAACCCCAGCAGGAAAGCTGTCTACTTAAAGGACATTCTCTGGTCTTCCCATTTTTGCACCCACTCTGCCATCATGGATACTTTCTTTACTCATCTTTCCTCAGGTGACTTATCACAACCTGAAGGAGCTGCCATCCTTCTCATCAGTAATGCTGCCCATATTCATTCTCCACCCAGTGGGCAAGGTATGAACCTCAGTCTTAGGGATGCCATCTTCCTTGGAGAGGTGTTCATGAAGCACATCAAAGCAACAGAATCTATGCCTCTGCCAGAAGCAGATTGTATCCTTAGCAAGTTTGTGGCAGAGTGACAAGCCCATGCACTCAAGGACATTGGGTTCACAAGGGATGTTCTCAACTCATTGGAGCAAAGGATGAGATTCACCACAGGCATGGGCCTAATTAACAGTCAGATGATACTTGTTGACTATGGAACTACTAGGTCAAATAAAGTACATGCACCTGAGTAGATTTTACAGAGTTGTGTCTTTGAGCACAGGCCATGATTTACCTGTGGCTTTTATGCATGCTTTTACTTTAGATAATTTCCAATAGTGTGCCACTGATGAGACACTGCTTTTTTTTGACTAGTGAACTGATTGTATGTACATAATATCCTGGCTGAAATTTAACTGATGCCTGTGCAGGTACTGCTTTGCAAGCCATACAAAGTGATACAAAGGAAAATGCATGAATCCGACAGCAGGCCCAACTAAATTTAGCTGGGATATTACATACATACAACAGTACAAGGTAAAGAAAAGGTCTTTGGTGGCCATATTGGGTAAAAGCTCATAAAAGCCACAGATAAATCTTGGCTCTGCTTCAAAGACACAACTCGTAAAATTATCAGGTGATTAGTTATTTGACTAGGTCCATAGTCAACAAGGATCATCTGAGACATTAGGCCATGCCGTGGGTTGTGCATGGTGGTTGCACTGTAGCAGGTGACTCTTTGGGCTGGGCACTATGGATTTGGGGCAGGTGGGTATGCACAATAAGCAATCTGAATGGAAATCTTAGTGGGCTGGGTCATAAGTGATACTGTGAAGTATTTCAATTTGCTTCTTGCTACTCTCCACTCATCCCACTCCTACACTGTGCTAGTTACCCACAGTAGTCTGATTGTCACCTGTACTCTCCCAAAGTGCATCTCAATTATTATATGTATCTTCATTTCTGTAAGACACACTCCAGTTCCTGGTAGTGTTGTGCTGGGCCCAACCTCAAGCCCTGAGCCAAGCCAAGCCAGGTCCTCTTAGGCTGAGCCAAGCTGAGCTGTTAGGATGGCCTGTGCCAGGGGGCTCATGGCCTGGCCTGACTTTGGATGAAGCCATAGGCTGTGGCTGGGGGCCGAGGCTTTGGTGGCTGTGGAGTTACCTGATTTAGAAATATGCTCAGCACTAGTTTGTCACTTGGTGGCTTGCACTTGTCTTTTGATGCTGTCAACACTACCAATACTACATTCTCCAGGATTCAAATTTTGAGTGATACATACCTCAAGCCTTTCAAAGTAGCCTCTCCAACATAAGTATTTCATGTTTTGCATCCAACCAGCTCACTGATTGGCTCATCAGCAGAGTGCCAGTCGCTGCAGACCCTAAATGATTTGCTGTGTTTGTCTCAGCCCCATTTGTTAGTGGCCCCCCAGAGCCCCCTTGGACCCACTGTTGTGTGTACCACTCTCAACAGAAGGGCCAAGTCATCACTTAGTGCCAGCGCAGCCCCAAGTCCTTATTCGGTCACCCAGCTCGTCCTCGAGCTTGAGCGAGGCCTTGTTGTGCCACACTCATTCACCCTCCTATGTGCCACCTAAAGGATACTCTCGCAGTCGAAGTTGCTCTCGCTCTCATGCCTGCGGCCACTCGTATTTGTGATCACACTTGCATTTGGGAAGGTCTCACAATAGTCATTCTTGCACAGACAGGAGGCCATATGGTCATAGTTCCAGTTGCTCATACTCACAGTTAGGTCAACATTCTCGTTCACACAGTCACCATTGCTGTCACTTGCCATCACACACAAGAAAGCTGCACAGCTGCTGCCATTCCCACTCAAGAAGGAGATCATGCAGTTGCAAGGTGCAGTCGAACACCCTAGCACTCACATAGGGCATACTAGATCAATATGGGCACAATATAATACCTTCAAGTCTTTTTATTGTGTTTATGTCTCTCCTCCTTTGCCTGATGCCATTCATGTGATATCTCAACAACTGACATGTCTACCCTCTCGCAAACCGGAATTCTGAATCTACTTGATGAGAACTTTCAAACAGTGCCTTTTTCATTGCTGTCGCTGCTGCTGATCCAGAGATATGTAGAAAAGGGCTGTAGGCAGCCTCAGTAGTGACTCAACTACTGTTATATTAAATGTACCTGTAGGCAGCTACAAGGTATCAGTAAGTAGGGAACTACTAAATAACAGTGAACTTACCCTCAGTAGTGACTCAACTACTGAGGGAACAGTATGAAAACTGTACAGTAAGTGCGCTCTAAGCGCTTATGTAATCAAGTAAAAACTCGCACCTAAGACAAGCATTACAGGGGAGATTTACAATCTCCAACAAGATATAGGTATTTTTGTGACGAATCTGTGAATATCTCGGGATTGGGTGTACATATTCCTTTGATTCCTTTTTCTCCAGGCTCTCCCCACTTCCCCTGAGCATTTCCCTGCGTTTTGTGCCATCGCACTAAGCCATTGTTTGTTGGTGCTCTGCCCCTCCTCCCCCAACACTGCTTATGCAATATCTTGTCCCCTGATGTGTCTGCCCTCTCACGATTTGGGATTTGGAATCCACTTGATGAGACTTTCGAAAGGTGCCTTTTGCATCGCTGTCACTGCTGCTGTTCCAGAGATATAGATATTGTTGTGGATGCAGGAGCTGTTGGATGAATTTGCAAATTTCTCAGGATTGGGTGCATGTATTCCCTCAATTCCTTGTTCTCCAGGCTCTCCCCACTCCCCTTCAGTTTCCCTGCATTTTGTGCCACTGTGCTGAGCTGTTATTTGTTGGTGCATACCCTTCCTCCTACCCCCTACCCTGTTTAGGGCATAACTCAGGCAATTCTGGTCCAAATTGTTTGCTTTTTTTAAACGTGACTCTACTAGCCGAAACCTACCAGACGATATATGAGACGTCACGCGTGTGTTCACGGTTCCGAAGTTATTTGAACTTTTGTGTTTGAACAGGGTTGGGCAGTCAGGACAGCATATCTTGCCCATTTTCATGCTGGGCCTTTCGGTTTTTTGCATAGTTGATGCATTAAGCAGATACATGTAGATGATTATTTTATTGCTACTACTATCTGTTGTCTGCTGCTGAGGCCGCAGCTTCAGGCTGGGCCGAGCTGTCTATAGGGCCTGGCCTGGCTCACAGCTCAGCCTGGGATTTCTTGGGCCGTGAGCCCTCAAAAGCTGAGCCAGGCCTGGACAACACTAGTTCCTGGTGGTGCTAGGGCATGATGTGACATGCTCCAAAGGCATTAATTAGCCCAGAGCAGCCATCGATGTTTTTTAAGGTTCAAAGACTTGGCAGTGTAAGTAAGATACCCTCCCAAACTTGCATTCCATAGCACAATAATTGAAGTGGCAGAGTCATCTTTATGGAATATTTCTCAACATTGCTTGGGGAAGTGCTCGGAAACCTTCTTTCTGCTATCATCCGTGTCACCACCATGGCCCGCAGATCAATAGCCTTGCGTTTCCCCTTTTGAGCACCAATATTTCGTCCACAACCGTGTCCGACACAACCTCTGCTCGCTGGGGTAACATTTTCCCCAGCCCCCCACCCCACAAACCCATTCCCAGAAACAGCTTGCATTCCCCTGCTGGAGGTCCTGCAAAAAGCATGTCCAGATTTATATCCCACATGCAAGCAAACATTGCACTGTTCTCTTGGTGACTCTTCGGACATCATCCTGCAGAGAAATGGCTTCGTTCATACTGTCCTCGAGTGCTACAGCAAACACAGAGCACTGGTCCTGCATCCTGATGATGTCTGGTTTGCCATCATGGTGCAGTTTTGCTGTCTTGTAAATGGTTGTGCTGAAGAATTGCAGTCATTGTTTGTCTTACATGATGGCAAGCAGGAGGTAGTGGTGCAAGTCGAGTGTGATCCACGAGTTCCTCTGGATATGGACAGCCTTGTCAGAATGTGTGTGGTAATGCTGTCCCTGGCTGCCCAGGATAAGATTGTGGATCCAGAGCTCCATAGTTGGATGCTCCCTGCATTTTCGACAACAACCAGGACAGATCTCATTTCCTCTGCTTCCATAATGCTGGGAACAGTGAAGGAATACTTTTTGTTCTGCATCATGCTTCTCTGTGGGATTCCTCGTGTCACTCTCCTAGGCGAGAAGCGAGACTGGGAAGCAATCATTCAGCAGGGCCGAGAAGCTGAAAGAGTTTGGCAGTGATGCTGTGGCATGGCACCACTTGCTATGCCCTGTACTGTCCAGATTCACATGTGCTTTCAATGAACCCCACCATCCTGACAACCTCGAAGTTCTGGAACAAGGTTGCCTATTTAGAGCAGCTAGGGAGTGGGCCTACCTGGCTTTCTGGCTGGATTACAGCTTTCACAATGTTTGACAAGAAAGGCAAGTGGATGGGCAATGCTAATGAAAGGGTAGGCACGTTTTTTCCCATTGAATGTCGAAACACATGACAACAATTTTCATAAGGGAGGGAGGGTGCTTGTGCTTGATGGAGCAGTGTACCCACTTCTCAACAGCAAGGCCATTTCAGCCAGGTACACCCAGGTGGACATCAAGCTTGAGGTGCAAGAGGTGCTCCCCACCACCCTGATAGCTGGCTCCATCAGCACATGGATCCAAAGCAGTGGAGATAAGACATTGTCGAAGACTGGAGAATGGGACACTGCTAGCCCTGCAATCACATGGTGGTGGTCACTCAAAGCAGAGCATTCGGAGCAACCTGATGTGGCATCCCCAGCTGTTTGGGATGATGATCCTGCCTTGACCATTGTGTCTGGGTCAGAGGGCTTGAACCCATAACCCCATCACAAGGGTGACAGAACTGGATATCATGTATAGTGCATAGCGTTCATATCATGGATCCTGGTTTGGATATATATACTTGCCCCTGCAGGGCTGAAGCCTGATACAAAGTACAGCCGACAGGTTTCATATCAGCAGTAGTATGTATGGCAGGAAGCTGTCCCCATGATCAAATAAGTGCTGTATTACTTGTGAACCCACTGCATCCCTTCTCAGAGCTTTGTACCAGTTTTTGCACCATCAAAGATGGGACAACTGCTATCAGCCTTACTCCCCCAGACTTCCTCCGACATCATCGATGTGACGAAGGATGTGACGAAGGATGAGACACCTATGACACCAATGTAAGTGCATATCATAGGTATCACCAACAAACATGCTTACCTACCTATAGAGTGACAGATTCAGTCATGTAAGTTGGCATGACATTGTGTTCAGGTTTGGGGCTTGATGATGATGACCTTGGTCTAGCGAACATACCCAGGAGACGACTGTGCAAGAACCACTTCTCCAAGCACCCACCCTTTCTGAGTGCAAAAAATGACCTGCCTTTCAATGGAGACTTGTAGATGCCCGATCATTCATTCACAAGGGTGTAATCTGCCTAGTTCAGATGGACGACTTGTGAGATGTAGATGTTATAGCAATCTCCTATAGATGGTCAGAGGACATTGTAAACTGGAGAAAAAAAATCATTCAAATGGGAAGTGGACACACATACGAAGACAAGATCCTTAGGGGTTCTGATCGCATCTCCCAGACATTGGCAGGCAGTGGCTTTGGCATGAGTAATGCCAACCAAGCCTCTATCTTATGCACCCATCTCTTTTTCACTGCAGTTGCATTCTTTGTCTACACAAGGGGGAAAAAGTTTTTCTGGATGGACATATTATGCATCAACCAGGACCAAACAAAAGAGAAGGAATTCTTTGTACTGCAAATGGATATGGTCTATTGCGATTCCTATGAGACACATGCTTACCCATCAGGAACTATAATCACCCCATCCATCAGGCATGAGAGTGTCCAAAAACCTGTTTGGGAAACCAGAGCATGGACAGTGCAAGAACAGATACTCCCAAAACAAATCATGTTCTGCTATCTCTTCATGGGTGATGTTGTGAATGACATCCACAGTGTCACTGGAAGCAAATCTCCAGATGAGACAGAGATTGACAGGCAGCTGAACTCCCCTGTGCTGGATCGTTTCCATTACAGCCATGGCATCTATGTTCTCAGTAAAGGTGACCATGTCATGACATGTCGCATGGAGGCAGGGGGGCTATTTGGGAACTTTGCTGCAAGAGTGATAGCAATGTTGTTCCCCACATCTGACCATGCCAGCATCAATGAAAGGGACATGTTACAAGCAGTACAAGAAGCAGCATCATGGAGTACACTGTACAAAGACATTGTGATGATATGGAAGTCTGACAACCCATTGGTGAAAGCACAGTTATGCCTCATAATGCTGCCCATGCAAAACTTGATGTGCCCTGAAGACATGATCTACTCAGCTCTCAGAACATTTGACATGAAGGATTTTGTCCCCCAATACAAGATTGGTTTTGAGGAGGCCAGATTACAGGTGTTTGAGAGCATGGGGACCACTGTGCTGGTGCATCTTCTTGGGGTAGACTGGGGGAGTAAACTAAGTGGTGCACACAAAGACACATTGCTCCCTAGGATCATTGGTGGAGTCCCTTGTTGGCATGAGAATCCACACTCTAGACAGGGTAGGAATGGTCAGGTAGCCTAGTGGTAAGGCACCCCAGTACTAGTGGGAGGACCCAGGTTCGATCCCTGGTCTGGCCAGTATTTTCAGTCATTAGGTTATGAGCCCCAATGGTGCTGGAAGCTGGTCCCTACTAGAGGCACACAAAAGGCCACTCATATTAGGGCATCCATGGGTTTGTTGGCCAGGTGTGAGCCAAGCAGTTCCCATTACCTAATTATGGGGGGGTGAGTGTGGCTTCTAAGGGGAGTGTTGGGATGAGAATCCACACTCTAGACAGGGTAGGAATGGTCAGGTAGCCTAGTGGTAAGGCACCCCAGTACTAGTGGGAGGACCCAGGTTCGATCCCTGGTCTGGCCAGTATTTTCAGTCATTACCATGGTGTACATGAGATCACTGTCATTGTCATTGTGGGCTGGTTCTTCCTCAAAGACAAGAGTTGCATTGTCTCAGGAGTTGGGACTGTTAGTGTGGCTATTGTTCTCTCAGAGTTGTTTCATGTAGTTGAGAGTGATTTGGCTGTCATGGGTACCTTCTCCCTCCTGCAGGCATCTCATGTAGTCTGACTCAAAGTGCTGGCAATTAGAACAATGAGGTTGAGGTGGCAGTATTTCAAAGTTGCTTCCAAGTGGGTCAGAACTTGATCCAGATGGTTCAGTGGGTTGCTCAACTACTGGCAGTTGGTGTTCTGAAATCCCAGAAGCTGGTGGCTGCACTCCCTGTGGGTGCAGAATTCCACCATTATCTGTAGCCTCATTCTCCCCCTTGAGTGACACACTGGGAGGTATTGTTATCTTGTGACACCCAAAAGTAACACTGCACTCAATTCCAATGCTGCAGGTATCAGGCCAGTAGATCTGGTGGCCATCACTTTCAGGATCAAACCCTACCCAGTGTCCATCATGAGCTTGCATGTCAAGCTTGGAGCTGGAGTTATTGTGGACTTTGACATGGCAACCCCAGACAGGGATTTCAGCAAGGTTGGGTGGCCTGTGGTACAGCATCTCATAAGGAGTTTTGGTTCCTAGGCATCATGTAGAGGAATGGTTCTTGAGCCAGGTGGCATGCATGATGGCCTCCCCCCAGAGGTTCTTGGGTAGGCCACTGGCATGGATAAGAGCTTGCACTCATTCAATAAGTGTGTGGTTGAGCTGCTTGGCAACTCCATTATGCTCTAGAGTGTCATGGACAGTTACCCAGCATTCTGTACCTGCAGAATTTAAGTGCATAGTAAATTCCACACTTAGGTACTCCCCCCCATGATCTGACCAAAGGTGCTTGATCTTGGTATTGAACTGTGTCAATAACCAAGCTTCATAAACCTTGTATGAGCCAAATGTCTCAGATTTGGTCTTCTGGAGGTAGAGGGTTGTATAGTGGGTGCCAGGTGTGGTTGTCTGTAAATGACATGTAGTACTGGCTATGGCCAGGGGTTTGGACTGGAGATGGTCCCCATAGGTCAGTATGGATTTTGTTGCCAAGGTGCTTGCATCTTGGAGGGTCTTGCTCTTTTCTGATTGGTTTATGAGTGGCTTTGGCATATTCACAAGAGTTGCATGCCCCCATGGTTGAGTGGGCTTCATCTAGGGTAACTCCAGTGATGGTTCCATCCCTCAGCATGCATCAGATCACTTTGGGTGTGATATGGCCAAGCCTTGCATGGATTTCTGCCATTGTCAATGGCTCAGCAGCTTTAGCCAAGCCAGTGTAGGTCTGGCAGGCACATTTGAGGCAATATAGGCCATTGCTCATCAGAATTTTGCCAAGCTTCCTCTTATGGGAATTGAAGATCTGGCATTTCTTCTCTCAGAATAATGCCACATAGCCAGCAGTGTCAAGCTTGCTGACAGAAATGAGTGTAATGCCCATCCTGGCACATAGAGAACATCCTTGAGTCAGATACAGCTTTGGGCTGAGCCATTTGGAATTGATATTATTAAGTCCCCTTTCCAATGGCATGGAAGGTGTGGCTGTCAGCTGCAGTGATGGGTTTTGGAAATATTGGTTTATAGTCAAGGAATTTATTCTGGTATGATGACATATGTTAAGATGCACCAGAATCAAACAAAGTTGTTTCCTCACCTGACTGTGGAGTTTCTCCAGCTAGGAGGACATGATCATAGTTCATCATATAGGCCATATCATCATCAGGAGTTAATTCCAAGGGGTTCCAAAATTCATTGTCAGCTAATTCCATCAGCCAGTCATCATCAGCCACTTCAGCAAGCCAAACTCCATCAGGTTCTGGATCCTTGGTTGACTGTGTTGTCATGTTGGCCATGGCTGCCATTGTGCTGGTTGCCTTGTCCTTCTTCTTGCCCCTGCCCTTATTTTTGAACCATTTGGGTGCTTGCCCAGCTTTTCTGCCACCCTCTTTCCAGCACTGGTCCTTCATATGCCCCTTTTTACTGCAATTTTTGCAAGTACAGTCTTTTCCATGACTTGCTTGGTAGGTGACATCCTCACTATTGCCAGTTGCCTTTTTCATACATGTTTGGCACCTGTCATACTCATCAGAGATTATTTTTGCAATGAAGTCTGGGGACAGGTCCTTCTGCATGACAAAGGCTGAAGAAGTCATGGCAGTGGTGTTGGAGTGATAAGATGCAGGGAGTGAGCATTAGGAAAAATTGACAGTGCAATAGTTGTTATAGACTGGAATAGTGCATCACTATTTGATATATAGTGAACTATAGCATGATTTTAACTATAGATCATGATGTCATAATGAAAGTTGTAGGGCTGGGTCACAGGATCATGGGAATATGCTTACATCATTGATATGCCCAAAAATGGGTGAGAAAATGGCAAAATACTGAAATAAATTGATGTCTCAAAAAATAAATTTCAGAGATGTCATAATGAAAGTTGTAGTACCTGACAAGAGGACCATGGAGGTATGCTTATGTCATCTATCTGCAAAAATGGTAGAGATACACTGGAGGCATTATCTAATTTTTGAGTTGCAAACATTGAAAGAACATGAAGGAAACAGATACTATGTTACAAAGATTGAATGATTTTACCATGTTCTCTTTGTATTTTGAAACATAGTATCTGCTTTCTCAATGTCTTATTTACAAAACATTGGTTTTTGTCCCCAGTGGATATAGACAAAATACAATTAGTGTTGTGTAGTCTCCATTACAAGTGATTTTTAACAACCTAGTTAGGGTCCAGGGGGGGTGTGAGTAGTTTTTGAACCCATGTTTCTGTGCATTTATCATATTTTGTGATTTGTGTGAGATTGGATCACATGATCCATGCATCTCAGACATGGTGTGATTTGTGTGGGATCAGATCACATGATCCACACAAATCACAACATGTGGGATTTGCATGGGATCAGATCACATGATTCACACAAATCACACCATGTCTGATTTGCATGACATTGGCTATTATGGTTGTGAGCAAATCCCACTATGTGTGATTTGTGTACAAAGGCATATTTAAATTGTACTATATATAACACTGTAAGTCATGGGGTGTGCTGTCTCACACAAATCCCATGATGTCTGATTTGTGTGACATTGGGTTGTGAGCAAATCCCACTATGTGTGATTTGTGTACAAGGGCATATGTAAATATTGTACTATATATAACACTGTAAGTCATGGGGTGTGCTGTCTCACACAAATCCCATGATGTCTGATTTGTGTGACATTGGGTTGCAAGCAAATCCCCCTTTGTGGGATTTGTGTGTGAGGGCATATTGTAGGCTACCTAGTACAGTGTGAGCTACTGAGGGAACTCTATGTAATGTACTGCTTAGCAAGTCCGCTCTAAGGCGATTACATAAGCATCCAAACATCGCACCCACATGACAGGCATCTGGTCATGTGACCCATGACCCACACATAGGCACGGGTGTCCTGGATGCCCACCTATGCAGTGGGCATGAGGTCATGTGACCTGGACACCTGAGCACTGGACTTGGCCCTATATAGTTACATATATAGTTGACTAGCATTAACCAGTAGACTAGTAGATTAGGAAAAAAAATTCTCATGGCTGATATCAATTATGGGTCGGGCATCCAGGATGCCCGCAGTGACATCATAAGGAAATTTTCTCACACATCACATTCACATGGGAAATGGGCATCCTGGATGCCCACAGGAACACTGTGCTGCATAAGGGAATTTTCTCACACTGACTCCTATTATCATATTCCATGCTGGATATTGCTTGCACAGCCATGACATCATAATAAAGTTTGTAGATAGGAGTTACAGGATGGTGGGAATGTGATTAGCTAAGCAATATGTGGAAAACTGATGGAGAAAAATGCAAAATACTGGGAAAATCACAAGTTTGTGAAAACAAAAAGTTGTCAGATCAAGATGGCATGATAATGAAAGTGGTAGCACCTGACAAGGCGATGTTGGGAATATAAGTAGTAAATGCTGAATCACAAAATTGACAGAGATATGGGCAAAACAAAGTTGGTTAGCAAAGATCTAGCAAGTTGCAACTAGCAATTAGCAAGCTAAGCTAGAAAGAGATAACTAGCCAAGAGGAACTGAAGACTAGGATTGAAAGTAAGGGGCCAACAAGTGCCAACTACTAGGAACACACTGGCTGAGAACTAGCAAGTAACTAACAACTAGCAATTAGCTATAGTTGGCATAAACTGTTGACAAGTTATACTGCTAGTGACCACCCACAAAAAAAAATAAGTGACTGGTTACTTGTTCTGAGCAAGTAGCTAGTGCTAGCAAGGAGCAGACAGAGACAGACAAAAGAACAGGGGCAGAGAGTGACCCCCCCACAGACACAATGACACTCCCCAGATGTGTTGTGAGATGTAGTCTTCACAACTCATTGATGAATTATGCAGTGACCCCCCACTGGCAGCAAAAAAAATATACAAGTTTGACCCCCCAGAGAAAGTTTGAGAGTGACCCCCCCAATCACACACAGACACAGAGTGAACAGTGACACATAGTCTGTACAACTCATTGATGAGTTATGCAGAGAGTGACCCCCCACACAGATATGACAGGCACAACAGTGACTTAGACCCCCCACACACACCCACTCACACACAGACACCTGCACAACTCATTGATGAGTTATGCAGAGCGACCCCCACTGGCAGCAAAAAAGAAAAAAGAAAAGTTTGACCCCCCCGCTCACACACAGACACTTGCACAACTCATTGATGAGTTATGCACACAGTGACCTCCCACTGACAGCCAAAAAAAAAAAAGACAAGCTTGACCCCCCCACAGACACAGACACAGACACAGAGTGAACAGTGACCAAAAAATGACCCTTAGGTTAGGTTAGGTTAGAAGACATAGGGGGGACCCTGTACCTGAGGGTAGGGTGGACAGGGCAGTGGATGAAGGGGACAGGGTGGACAGGGTGGAAGGGAAGGGTGGACAGGGCAGAAGGGAAGGGAAGGGTGGACAAGGGGTGGATAAAAGTGCAGAGAGCATCTCACTGTCAATGTGTCTGTCCAGGACAGACAGAGACATGGGGAAGAGCATGTCACTGTCAATGTGTCTGTCCAGGACAGACAGAGACATGGGGAAGAGCATGTCACTGTCAATGTGTCTGTCCAGGACAGACAAAGACATGGGAGAGTGTGTGTTGCTGTCAATGTGTCTGTCCAGGACAGACAAAGGCATGGGGAGAGCATGCCACTGTCATTTGTCTGTCCTGGACAGATGAACATGGGGGAGAGTATGTCACTGTCACTGTGTCTGTCTTGGACAGACAGGGACATGTTAGAGAGCATTTCACTGTCAATGTGTCTGTCCTGGAGAGACAAAGGCATGGGGAAAGCATGGCACTGTCAATGTGTCTGTCCTGGACAGACAGACATGGGGGAGAGCATGACACTGTCAATGTGTCTGTCCTGGACAGATAAAGACATGGGGAGAGCATGGCACTGTCAATGTGTCTGTCCTGGACAGACAAAGACATGGGAAGAGCATAGCACTGTTAATGTGTCTGTCCAGGACAGACAAAGGCATGGGGAAAGCATGGCACTGTCAATGTGTCTGTCTTGGACAGACAAAGGCATGGGGAGAGCATGGCACTGTCAATGTGTCTGTCCAGGACAGACAAAGGCATGGGGAGAGCATGTCACTGTCAATGTGGCTGTTGTTGTTATTGACAGACAAAGGTGTGGGGACATCACCAAAAGTACATGTAGTCTGCTTGTCTGACATCTCTGAGTTAGTCTGACAAACTTTAATTCAATTCAGTTGAAGTCTTGGCACTCTATTCAGTTGCCTAATGTCAGACATCTGCACTGTCTGAATTGTCTGAGTCAATTGATTGCAGACTGTTTCAGACAAAGCAGACTACTTGTAGTTTTGCTGATGGAGATCATGTCACTGTCAATGTGTCTGTCCAGGACAGACTCTTGTGTCAAACAGTCAAAAACAAGAACTGACATGTGGCTGGGAGATTTCATTGGCTCCACATGTCTCCACCACACCTGCCAACATATTAAGGTCAGTGACTGGCAGTTCTGTTCATCTTTTTTTAATGGATATTTTTGTGCTTGGATCCACTTTTCCCCCTCCCCCTTGACACTGATCATGCGATATCTTGTCCCCTGACGCGTCTACCCTCTCGCAAATTGGGATCCTGACTCTCCTCGCCAAGACCTTTCGAACGGTGCCTTTCACATCGTTGTCACTGCTGCTGTTCCGGAGATATAGGTATTTTTGTGGATGCAGGAGCTGTTGGACAAATATGCGAATATCTCAGGATTGGGTGCGTGTATTCCCTCAATTCCTTGTTCTCCAACCTCTCCCTGCTCCCCTTGAGTGTTCCTCTGTGTTTTGTGCCACCGTGCTGAGCCGTTATTCGTTGGCGCATACCCTTCCTCCTACCCCCCACCCTGTTTAGGGCGTAACTCAGGCAATTCTGGTCCGAATCATTTTCTTTTTTTAGACGTGACTCTACTAGTCGAAACCTACCAGACGATATATGAGCCGTCGCGCGCGCATTCACGGTTCCGAAGTTATTTGAATTTTTGTGTTTGAACAGGGTTGGGCAGTCAGGATGACATATCTCGCCCGTTTTCACGCCAGGCCTTTCAGTTTTTTGCATGATGGTAGCAACTCATTTTGGAGTCATTGTCTAAGGTTGACGTGTTAGGTAGATACATGTAGATGAATAACTATTTTTACTATTTGACTATGGCAGCAGTGTTTATTTTCGCAACTCACTATTTTGACTATAGGGACTTTTTTTTTATAGACTATTTTGACTATTTTTACTATTTGACTATGGCGGCGGCATTTACTTTTGCAACTTCGATAAATAGTTGCAAGAAGCACAAAAAGTGTGAAAAAGCTGTAAGTAGTGCAAAATAGTATAAAAATAGTAGAAATAGCATTTTGCAGATTTGCTGATGCACTCGACTTGAACATCACATTCATATCCCCCTCACCCCTCACTCCCCCTACTCGGTGCATAGCTGAAAGTATGTGCATCGGCTAAGAGCACAATGGGTCACACAACCTCCGCCCCACCTCCCCTACACCCCCACCACTCCTCAAGTCCTAAGCAACAAACAGAAAATTGTACATGCTTGCAGGGTCGAAGGATGAGAGGAGAGTAGCAGAACACGACCTGGCTTTCACCAGCACTTGCCCCCAGGGCAACTGAACAATTGTAGTATCATATGACTGTCTAGAGAAGGATGCAAGCTATTTCTACCTCAAGGTGGTGTGTCTAAAACGGCCAGTGGGAACAGCGGACTGCTGGGGAGTCAAAGACTCTGCCAGTAGGGCATTCACACACCAGTAGAGATAGTGTGGCCCACAGGGGGGCCACAGTTTGAAGTCATGTATGTTTAGTGCGACATAGGCCAGACTGTCCTCATGCACTTAAATTCAGAATTAAAAAATAAAAATAAATAAATAAATTTTAAAAAAAGGTTGATGATGCCCAAGATGCAGACATGCGCTGCTGGGACTTGCAGCCAGTGTGCATCTTGTACCATAACACCTTGATGGGATGAGTAGGACTGCATATTGCATGTATAACATCACTTGTTTGAATGTCAACTTTGATATCGATGTGGGTTGTGCTTGTTGCAGAGGCAGCGCCCACCATCATGTCAGGGGGAGGGCCATAGCACTCAAAGATATGCAAAGGAAGTTGGAGATGCACGTGATCCCGCAGGCCCTCATTGAGAAGATCCACAACAAACTTCAAGGGTGGGGGAAATGGCTCAGGGGGAGCCTGAACATTCTGAAGAGAAACTTACCGTAATTTGGGTAGTTACATGCTGCTTAGCAGGAATCAAACCTACCAATATGGCAAAGACTGCAGAAAAGGGTTGAGAGCGACATGTTGATGAATAACATACAGACTGACTATCATCTGTCACCCGCTTGACTAGTGCAGCAGTTTTCCCCTGCTGCAACTGCAGTTTCAAAGGTACATGCCACAGATTCACTTTCCTCCACTTTGCCAACAATCACACGTCCATCGGCATGTTCAAGTTTGAAGGCGCAGATGGCTGATTGCTCAGGAAGTGGGAAGATGTACTTGGCTCTGATGGTAGGACTATCCGATTCGTTCTGGAATACTTGAGTTAGGAATAATCGCACAGAAACTGTCACCCCCATAACACATCAGCTCAGTTGTTATTGAAAAGATGATCAGAACGAGATGTACCATCCACCATCCATGCATTAATGGCAACTTTCTGAAGGGGAAGGTATGCCAAAGTCGATTGCCCTGGAGGCTGATGAACTATACCAGCATGGGTGAAGGACATGATAGATAAGATGACACAGAGGGCCTTGTGGTTAGGACAGATTATAAACGGTGTGGCTCAGCTGCCCAGGAAGCCACACTTCAGCCTCGTGTGGAAATCAAAGCTGAAATAGGTGCAACCACAGGCAAGCATTGAGAATGCATTCAGGAAGTATGCTGGATAGGAACACTGTAAGGGAGAGTGTAAGGGAGGTCTCTTGTTTTTTGTGCTAACTGGTTGATTCACAGATGGGGAACTCTCTCCCCCTCCCATCTCATATGCATACAGTCCTGCTATATACCTATGAAGGAGAAAGGGAAAACGAAACTGAAAGGCACCATAACGAGATGTAAGGCTTGAAAGGATACAAGGACATGAAAATGTGAAGGTGTGAGATGTGAAACCATATCTGTACAAAGGAACATACGAGCTCTGTCACCAAGCAGAGTCGACCCCTTACACCCCCCCTTTACTCTAACAGCAACTGTCCTCAGTTGTGAGGCTAATCATCATCTGGAAGGCCTGTGAGATCTGCTGGGTCGATGAACTGAGTGACCTGGACTGATGTGTGTGAGTGGGCATGATAAGGCACAAGATGGAATGCTGCAAATTTGAGCCTCGAGATGGTACCATCAACCTCAGTGAGATGGTACAAGCCATTATGAGTGCAGGAGACTACAACCATAGGTCCAAAGTAACGAGGCTTGCATTTTGCATTCAAGGCAGCCTCAATTTTCTTATTGAGGACGAGCACTAGGGCTCCAGGTTTGAATTTATAATCATGAATAGTATTTTTGAAATGATGCTCAAAGTCCTGAATGGATGTGAACCAGCTCCGGAGTACTCGTAAGCACATTTCAGCAAGATTGTCCTCTCATTTGGCAAGCTGGCATGCACAGATAGCAACAAGCTCAACAGTAGTGAGACATGAAGTGATCTCTGGGATGAGGAAGGTGGACTCTGCGATGTTGAAGGGGAGTAATGGCTCAACACCATGTGCCATATAGTATGGAGAGTAGTTTGTTGACTTTCAAGTGGTGACATGGTCAGCCCAAAACACATGTGGTGCCATAATGGGCCAGCGAGTAATGTCGCCATTGCATGCTTTCACTAAGGAGTCCTGGATGGTACAATGCGAGCATTCAACAATGCCATTTGCTTGAGAGTTGTAGGCGGAAATACGGATGTGGTGAATATGGTACTTTTCCTCCAGAAACTTAAGGGCAGCAACAAAGGGAGTCCCATTGTCAGTGACAATTTCCTCCAGTCCTCCCCATCTACACAGTATCTCCTCGAATATAAATGCACCAATAGTCCTGCCTGTTCATTGTCTGTAGCATTCTCCATTCCAGCCATGCAGAAAGGGAGCAACGAGCCTGGACAATGTACGAAATACCCATGAGCTGTGGGCATGTGCATGGAGTCGACGTAGGCTTTTTGGAACAGGGGAGCAGGGACAGCAGTTACAGGAGGAACAACAACCTTCTCGACAGAATGGATTTGACATTGGTGGCATGTTTTAATGTACCATGCGAGGTCCCGGTTGAGGGTTGGCCACCAAAACTGGTCAGCAATAGTGCATCGGGTTGGGTATATACCACGGTGCCCCAGAGTATCGTGTGTCTCCTGAAGAATGCGGAGGCAATCTGCAAGGTTCAGCAGTACAATCTGGTGACAACCATACTTCTCTTTTCTCCATAATGTGTCTCCCTGCCTGAAAAACTGTGCTGAGTGCTTAATGATGCACTTATGCTCGTGAGTGGAGAGGGTGGGCGAGAGTGTGAGGTTGGTTAGATAGGAGCCAATGGCTCGAAGTTTGCCATCTTGTTTTTTGGTATTGTCATTCGTTGGGATCTCAATGGTTTCAGGATTCTTCAGCTTCATCTCCTCTCCCTTCCCTACTGTTAAAACAATGGCTTCCCTTCTTTTATTCCTTCCTACTTCCACTGTTCCATCATCTGCTTGACATGCCACCCACAATGCACAACCTAAAACTTCATCTATCCATTCATCAATCTCCTCTTCTCCTTCTTCCTCACTATCATCCCCACTCCTCCTTCTCCTGGACAACCCATCAGGACCTTGATGTTTTGTAGCAGAGATGTGATGTAGTTTGAAATCGAAAGTTTGTATGCCAGTGAGCCAGTGGTTCATAGAGGCATTTGGTTGGATGTTGGGATTGTTCAGCATGCCAGTAAGGTATTGTGCATCGACCTCAATGACGAGGTTCTTGACACCGATGACCCAGACTTTGACTGCTTTGAGTGCCCAAAACAGACCATACAGCTCAATTTTTGCTTGCAAGTAGCAGGATTCATGATCATTCCAGGTAGTAGAGCTGAAACGGGCAGGACAGTGACATGCTTCATTGTCCAGCTGGGAAAGGATAAAACCAACAGCAATGTTAGATGAGTCAACAGCAAGGACAACCTCATTCAGAGAGGTATAATCAATGGGATGGATGGCAGGCGAATGAATGATGGCATCCTTGAGACAATCCATGGCATGTTGTTCCTTGTCACCCCACACGAAGGGTACATTCATCCTTGTAAGGTGAACGAGAGGGCAAGTGATGCTAGCAAAGTCCTTGATCCAGATATGAACTGTCCCAGCCATTCCAAGAAACCCACACACATCTGTTTTGCTTTCGCAAGGGGGCCAGCTATGGATTTTTGCGACCTTGGAGTCATTGGGGATGTGACCATGGTAGTTACAGGTTTGGCTGATGACAGTAACCTGGGCCTGGCACACAAAAAGCTTCTTTGCTGAAACTGTAGCACCTGCATGCTTGAGATGATGGAGAACACAATTCATGTCACAACAATGTTCCCAGACAAAGCAGTGAATACCCAAGTTCCCTGGAATAGTTTCATATCCACCATCAGGCAGCTCATAATGAGTGCAGGGGCCTAAGACATTGATGTCATCTTGGAAGATTGGAGCGACCTCAATCTCATGTTGAAGAATAAAGGCAACATCATTCTGGAAAACTGCAGGGGAGTCAGTCCATCCCTGTGGGAGGACTGTGAGTCGAAAGGTACCCAATGGGGTTTGAAAGGTAGTCAGGTCACAAGACTCTTCTGTGAGTGGGTGGTGGTCATAGCCTACAAATAAGTCCATCATAGTATAAATGGCATGCCCAGCAGACTGCTCAGCAAAGTGTTCAACATAAGGAAGGGTGGCCACATCTTTCACTGTCACTGCATTGAGTGGCTGGAGGTCATGGACAATGCGGATTGAGCCATTCTTCTTTGCAACACAGAACCAACGTGACTGATAAGAGCTGTTCGATGGCTCATAAACACCAGAGCTGATCTTGGCCTGGATCTGCTCGATGACCTTGTCACGAATACCGGGTGGAATTGGAGGCTGCTGATGAGCCCATGGTGTGTGCTCAATAGTAGGAATGATGACTGGGGGAAAGTAGTCATCCTGGAACCGACCTTTTTCTGACTCATCCCAAGCTAATGTGGACTCGTTGTTCAAGAGGACCTGAGCCACAAGCTTACATTCTTCAGGCCACAAAAAGTCATTTTCGAAGACCCTAAGTTCAGCCAGGCATTCCACTGTGACACATGTGCCCAGTACAAACTCCCAGGGCTGACAAGAGATGGGAGGCAGCATGAGAAGTGGGTCTTCAGGGATACAATGAATGATTCAAGCATGTCATGGCATTGTTGTGGCAACTGGTTTGACCTTATTAGCAACCTTTTTGTAGGCAAAGACATGCCAAACAGGGTCAAGATCATACTGCTGATGGAGGACCTCCTTGCTGAAAGACATGGCAGATAGAGAGAGAAACATCAAGGAGGGGTGGGCAGTATGCTGTGGGCATGCAGGCGCAGGTGATGATACAACTGGAAGAGAGGTTGCAGATGCGTGAAATGGCTGAGGTGTAGTAGCGACATGCCAAGTAATCGAGGGGTTGCTTGGGTCATGAATGGTAACGTGGACATCACTGTCTGTCTCCTCCTTGCTGAGACATACAAGGCGCTGCCATGGTCGACCTAGGAGAAGCCTATATGGAGCAGTGGGAATAACATAAGCATGTGCCCATGTAACTATACCATTCACAATGATCTGGAGCATTTTGACACAACCAGGCATGTCCTGTGTGCTACCATTAGCAGTCTGCATGCACATACGAATGTGAGGGTTGATTGGGGCCTGAGACTTCTGCCAAACATCCTCCCAGATCACAACAATTTCAGAACCCTCATCTAGAAGTGCAAGATCCTCGTGCACACCATTGATGTTGACTGCTATTTCACAGAGAGGTGTTGAGTGCTCGACATGGAGGGGGGCAGACAGGCATGAGGTGGTCATGTTGGTTGCAGTGGAGGTTGGGATATGTTGCATGCAGGAATACTTGACTAGCTCTTTGTGAACCTCCAGGCTGACAGCAAGGATATCACTGACAGTGAGGTTTGGGACAACTGCACCGAGGATCTGGCCAAGCATGAGATGTGAGGCATCTGGTCATGCTGCCTTGGATTTGTAAGTATAGGTGGGCTTTTGGGGCGACATCCCCAAACCCATTGGGTCGGAAGCTGCCACACATCGTGTAGTCCCTTCAACTGCCAGAACACTGCCCCCAAGCACTAGTGGATCCAGTTTTTCTTCGTCTGAACCCTGTTGGAGCAGCTTGTGACTCGGAGGACTGCTGCCTGGCTCTGATACCACTGCTCGTGCTTTGCTCCAAGTGACTGCAAGGACATCATAATCGTCTTCCACATCTATGATGACTGCATTGTTGCCTGAGACAGGGCAGCACTGAAACAAATAAGTCCCAGTTTCAGTTGCAAGACTCGTAGTGGCAGTGCTGGAAGGTGGCCAAGTATTCATGGGACGCTGAGGGTTCAAAGCAGGGGTAGGTTGAGGTGGGGATACCGGTGGAGCAGGAGGCAGGCCATATCATTCATTGATAGTTGTTTGGAGTAGGCCAGTTGTCAGGTGATGCCAGATACAGGTGTGATCAGGGAAGGCAAGGTAACGATCAACACAGACAATCTTTCCTGCATGCAAGTAGGACCCAACAGTCCAGCACTCTGGGATGCGATGAGGACCTCCACACATGAAGCAGGTATCGGGTGGATGTGGGTATGCGGTCATGGCTGCATGGATGCTAGACTGTGGAATGGGGGGTTGACAATTGACCTTTGCTGGAGGTGCCCACAGCTGAGCTACCTGATGGTGCTAGGCAGGCCATCTGTGCATAGCAGCCTGCATAGGCCGCATCATCAATGCTCAACACATGCATATGACAGGAAAGGTGGCCAACTTCATCAATATGCGATACAGCAGGGTCCAGGTGAACCATCCTGGTCTGAACAGCCTGAGGCTCATCTTTTCATTGGCCATCATCACTGTTGGAGTCATCCACCATAAATGGGGCAGGTCGAGAGGCCACAGTCTTGGTGCAAGAGGCAGCAGGGTGGTCAAAGGATTTTAAGTGGAGGGAGAATGGATCATCATAGTCAGCGTCGAAGGCATTATCAGTGAGAATGAAATGCCCAGCCACTGTGACTTCATCCCAATCAGGGGGTTCTGTATGACTATAGCCATGAGGATCCTGCATCTCCAAGCAGTGAGAAATGGCCATGCGAACACAAGATGGAAGGCCATGCCAGAACAACTTGTTCTGGTCCCATTCTGTAAGTTTTCCCTGACCAATGAGGAAGACAGCAATGGGATGGAACTGGTGATAATACCTCATGAGCTCTGTTTCCATGGAAATATTCACCTCAGCATGATTGTGAACAACACGTGCTAGATCCTGGTAGGTATAGGTGACACCTTTCTCCACACCTGGGTACTGCTTGAAAACATTGACCTTGAGAATATTGTACTTAGAGGTCCAAAAACCAGGAAGCGAAGTCCACAATTCCTTAGTCTCCGAGTCAACATACCAAACAACCATGAAACATTTCTCATGGTCTGAGAGACCACAGGATACAGCCAGAGCTTCAAAGTGATCAAAGAAGTCAAGAAGGGTTGATGGCATACCCAGAAAGGTTGGAGCCTTGCCTGACCCAGGAGCTGGCATGGCATGAATCCCTTTCAAGGAGATTGACATCGCCAACACTGGGACAGTGTGTGAAATGGATGATGGTGGGGCCAAAGGGTCATCAGGGGGATCAAGCAGCATGGATGATGGTGAGAGGGGTTCTGGAAGTGATATATGAGGTACAATTAGTGTATGAGTAGTTGTCAAGGGTGATGGAGGACAAGACACAAGTGCCGAAGGTTCCAGAGATGACAAGGAGTCTAAGCTTGAGTGGGAATTGGGGGTGTCAGAGGGAAGTGGCATAAACAAAGTTGCAGGGGACAGGTCTGTACTTGGGGTTGTAAGGGCAGAAGCAGTTGATCTAGTGACATGGGTAATATCTCAAGAGACAGAGGCCACAGGAGCCTTTCTAATGCGTTGTAGGGAGTCTATACTCCCTGAAGCTACAGAGCGCCCTTAGCGGCCCTTCTCACTCTCAGCAGTCGTTCGCTCACGCATTACGACACCCCCTTGGCTAGTAACATCGCCGCTGACTCACCAGCTACCGTATTAAGCACATCCCCTAACGCATGTATCCCTCCCTTCGTGTGACCACTGAACACTGTGTGTCGGCGATTCCTACCGACCTGTCACGCGTCATCCCAGCCCCCTCGGCGTCTGTATTCATGCTACAAGCGCCGAAACCGCCGCCACCCTAATACCGCCGCTCTCTGTGCCCCGATTAGTGGACGAAATCGCCGCCGGCCCCCACTCCGCTTCCTTTCAATCCAAGTACGTACTTATACCTTTTCGTCTTTACTTACCGTCGTTTTCTGGACTTTGGTTGTTTTATCTTCATCTATGTCGCTGCGCATGTGTGAATGTCCATACGTCGGCGTTTATGTTTTCTTTATTGCTTTTGACGTATGACAGATCCGAAATGTTCCGAATTTTACCTTAGATACCACTGTCCCTACGATACAAAAGTTCGCCGTACCTAGAAAATAAAGGACCCACTTTTTTTTGGAGTCACTATCGGCGAGTCTAAGAGTCTCTGAGTATTCTGAGTCGAGTCCCTCTGTGTTTTCCAAGTCTCCAGCGTCTTCCAGCACTTCGTTTTCGGTCCCATCGAGCTCCCTGCATCCCATAGTCCCCAGAATCGCCGCCTTTCGACTTTCCGCCTTCCAGAAAATACCCCCAGTCCCCAGAAGTTATCCTGCACCCTCTTAAGGCGGATTTTCGAGTTCCTTGCCGCCAGTACCCTCTGACCACCAAAAAAAAAACCCTCTCTCGCCTTCTGGCCCTCCCTTCCATCTCCTTCCGACTCAGCACCCCTTGGGACGAGCATAGGTTTATCCTACAGCTTTCCCCACTTCCCCCCCCTGTGCTCTCACAAGAAGAGTTGCCTACAGTGTGGCAGTGGAATAGCTGGTGAATGGGTTGTTACGGTTCATGCCCTGACATGGGACTTTCTTTCCTTTCTTGACTGGTTGGTCCTGTTGATCTTGTTCTATGCATTTCCTTCTTGTTCTTTTGACTCGTGTTTCGGCTCTGGCCAATAGCGTTGTTTTCTCTTTACACATGTTCAACACATGTAGGACTCTGGCCAATGGCCTTTACCCCTCAGCTACGTGAGGTCGCCTTGAGGCTTTTCCTTTGGTACTATATATATAGTCGACTCTAGTCTAGAGTGAACCCTTAGACTAGAGCTGCCCAATCTACCAGCTAGTTTCTCAGAACTTCGAACTTGAGCAAACCAGCTCTCACTCAGAACTACGACAAAATCCTTCAGACAGAAGGTTGCAATCGTGGTATCGTAGAACGACTACTTGGGCTCGACCTGCGTTACAGACTTCAGTCTTAACGTAACAAAAGCTCTAGTCTACATCCCGGCCGTCGTGCCCGACTGTCCGCTGTTTAGCGAGACACCATTTTCCCTCGAAAGAACAGATTGTGGGCAAGCCCACTTGAACCACGGGAACCCGAACCAGAGTCATCAAGCTCTGACACCGAACATAGTGCCGTTGAAGCACACACCCCGACTGACCCGAACCCCTCACCATCCGAGGACGATACCGGCTTCCTCCAGCACACTCTCCAGAACGTATTATCCTCTTTAGGATCGCCCCATCCCCTCACCTCTCAACCCCGCCTCAAACCCGGAAGCCCATTCACTATGTCAGGATCTGGATCTGGCCTTGGCCTTGGATCAAAGGGTGGAGCCCCTACCACTCCAGCCCGATCCACCGAACTAAAGATTGGCACGCCATTTGAATATGACGGTAGCCACGAAACTGCCATGTCTTGGCTGTATTCAGTCAAGGCTTATCTGTTAATCAACCAAGACGTCTATGACAACGACGATAAATGTGTCGTGTACGCCCTCTCTCATATGAAGAAAGGGGTAGCCCAAGCATGGGCAACGACTTTCTACCAGACAGCCCTGGAGAAACAGAATCCCAGTTTTGGGACGATGAAAGACTTTGAAAAAGATTTTAAGGCGGCTTTCACTCCAGCTGACACCGCTGGAGCCGCCATTGCAAAAATCAGGACCCTGAAACAAAAAGGGTCGATTGAAGAATACATCTCCGAATTCAGAACCGCCGCTGCCCGCAGTGGTATCAAAGAAGATGCCGCCCTCGTTGAGTTTTTCGCCACAGGACTCAAACCAGCACTCGTCCACCGCATCTACGGAATGGACAAAGTACCAACAAAGATCGAAGATTGGTATGAAAAAGCCATGCATTTCGAGAACCAGTGGCAAAAAGCTCGTGCCATAACTGGAAGGATTGACAACAAGGGAAAGGGAAAATCTTATCCCCGACCCCGGTTCCAACGACAGGAAGAGAGAGACCCCAACGCCATGGACGTCGATGCGGTTAAACTCTCTAAGGAAGAAAGAGATCGCCATCTCAAAAATGGCTTGTGCTTTGGGTGTGGAGAAAAAGGACACATGTCCCGAAACTGCCCCAGCCAGAACAAGATCCCTGCTAAAAAGGTAAAGCAGGTGAAGAAGGAAGACTCGGACGATGAAGATGAGGCCTCTGTGGCCTTGGTCAAGTTGACCAAATTCCTCGGAAAGGGTTTTTGAATGGGGAACCAGAGTTGACGCCTGGAACCCCTGGACACTGTATCTCGTATGTGGCTTCTCCTGTAAAAGTATCTTCTCTCCCCGAGAGAGTTATGAAGATCCCTATTTCCGTTTTCACGAGAGCCACTGGAGAACAAGTCGTCAACACCACTGCCCTAGTGGATTCTGGGGCAGAAATATCCTGCATCGACTGGACGTTTGTCCGAAGAAATGGACTACCCACCGAACGACTCCCTAGACCCGTCTCGGTCACCAACGCCGATGGATCCCCAAATGAAAAGGGACGAATCCTGTTCACCGCCACCTTGTTTGTCAAAATACAAGGAATAACACACAAAGAAAAGTTCTATGTAATGAACTGTGGGTCAGAGAATGCCATCCTCGGCATCCCATGGTTACAGAAAAACAACCCGACTGTAAATTGGCGAAATGGAACACTGACCATCGATGAGTCAACCAATGTCGCAGCACTCTGGATTCCTTCCCCTCCACCCAAAGAGTTCCCTGAAGAATCCCTCCTCGAACCCCTTGAAAGAAAAGGGGTCAACGTCTATCTGGACTATGAAGAACCTGACGCCTTCACGACTAGAGCATACAACTGTATGTTCATAAACCGTTTTGCAAAAGCCGCGACCCTGATCACCCCAAACAACAAGTGGGTGAGGAAACTGAATCTGGCAACAGAGCTCGCCCAGAAAGAAGAAAAGAACAAACTGAAGGCAGTTCTTCCCCCAGAGTTCGCCGAGTTTGCCTCGGTGTTCGAAAACCCACAGATGGCACCCTTCCCCCCGTACGACCCTATGACCACCCGATCAACCTAGTCGAGAACTTCGCACCAAAAGTGGCTAAAGCTTATCCATTAACACCCTCCGAACAACTCGCTGCCGAAAAATTTGTCGAGGAAAACCTCCGAGAAGGGAAGATTAGACCGTCAAACTCCCCCCAAGCGGCACCCTTCTTCTTTGTAGGAAAGAAGGATGGCAGTCTCCGACCGTGCCAAGACTATCGATACCTAAACAAACACACGATTAAAGATGCCTATCCCCTACCATTGATATCCGACCTGGTAGACAAGTTGAAGGGAGCCTCTGTCTTTACAAAGATGGATGTCCGGTCAGGATATAACAACGTCCGAATCAAAGAAGGAGACCAGTGGAAGGCAGCATTCATCACACACAAAGGACTCTTTGAACCAACCGTGATGTTCTTTGGGTTGTGCAACTCCCCTGCGACCTTCCAGAGATTCATGAACGACTCCTTCCGAGACCTCATCGCAGAGGGATGGCTGGTTGTATACATGGATGACCTTCTCATCTTCTCAAACGACCCAGAAGAACACCGACTCAGGACTCTACGAGTCCTCCAAAGAATGAAAGAACTCTCCCTGCCATTGAAGTTGGAAAAGTGCCACTTCAACCTCTCCGAGGTGGAGTACCTCGGAATGATCATAAAAAAGGATACCGTCGCCATGGATCCTGTTAAAGTCCAAGGAATTGCAGAGTGGCCAACCCCCACGAAGGTCAAAGACGTCAGATCTTTCTTAGGGTTTGCAAATTTCTATCGAAGATTTGTCCCATTCTATTCCGACATCGCTCGACCTCTCATTGATCTCACGAAGAAGAATGCAACCTGGGATTGGTCAAAAAAGGCTGAAACTGCCTTCCAAACCCTGAAAAGGATTTTCGTGAAAGAACCAGTTTTACTCATGCCCGATCCCTCGAAACCGTTTGCAATTTCTACCGACGCCTCTAAATATGCCACGGGAGGTGTCCTCATGCAAGAGGACTCAAATGGACAATGTCGACCATGCGCGTTCATCTCTCAGTCGTTCAACCCTGCTGAGAGAAATTACGATATCTATGACAGAGAGCTGTTGGGGGTTATTCGTGCCCTCAAGACCTGGAGACACTACCTCCAAGGAACCCCCACCCCTGTACAGGTACTCACCGATCACAAAAACTTAACCTACTTCCGACAACCCCGAAACCTGAACCGCCGCCAGGCACGCTGGCTCCTTGACCTAGCCGACTTCGACCTTTCCTTCACACATGTACCAGGAAAGGAACTCTGTGCACCCGATGCACTTTCTCGCCGCCCCGACCACGTCACCACCAACGAAACAGACAACGAAGGAGTTACACTCCTACCCCAGACTCTGTTTGTGAATATCATAGACACTGCCCTCTCGTCCAAACTGGCAGAGTCCTCCACCAAAGACCCTGTGGTCCTCACTGCCCTACAGGCCATCGAGGGAGTGGACATGCCCCTCCCGTTTAAATCGAACCTCTCTGACTGGCGTTTTGAAGAGGGGGTGCTCTTCTACAAAGACCGGGCCTACGTCCCTGAAAACCCCACCCTCCGCTGGCAGGTTGTTGCCCGACATCACGATCACCCCTCTGCCGGACACCCAGGAGTCCTAAAGACAAGACAACTACTCTCCACTGAATACTGGTGGCCAGGAATGGCTATGTTCGTTCGCAAGTATGTCGAAGGGTGCGCGGTATGTCAGCAAAATAAGGTCAACACACACCCCACCACCCCGCCCCTCACCCCGATTTCTTCCTCTGCAACAAGACCTTTCCAACAAGTCTCCTGTGATCTCGTCACTGACCTCCCACCGAACGGGGGCTATGATTCCCTTTTGGTCGTGGTAGACCATGGGCTTACGAAGGGGGTAATCCTTATCCCAACCACAAAGAACGCCTCTGCCCTCGAAATCGCAACCCTCTTTTTCAAAAGAGTCTTCTCCAGGTTCGGACTGTATGACAAAATTATATCCGATCGAGGCCCACAGTTCGCCTCTGCATTTGCAAAAGAACTGGCAAAACTCCTAGGATACTCCCTGGGGTTATCCACCGCTTATCATCCTCAGACGGACGGAGAGACTGAACGTGTGAACCAGGAAGTTGAAACCTACCTTCGAATCTTCTGCCAGAATGAACCATCCTCATGGGTCCAACACCTACCCATGGCAGAATTCGCTCACAATCACCGACCCCACTCTGTCACCGGTCAATCCCCGTTCTACCTCATGTATGGGTATGAACCGAAACCGTTGCCATCCCTTATCCACGAATCAAAACTCCCGGCTGCTGAAACAAGAATAGCCGAACTCCACAAGGCACGAGAAGAAGCCCTTGCGGCCCACGACCTTGCACGGAAAGCTATGAAAGACCGCTTCTCGAAACCCTTTATCCCGTTCCTAAAAGGAGAAAAGGTATGGCTAGAAGCCAGGAACCTAAAGTGTTCCTATGAAAATAGAAAACTTGCACCAAAACGAGAAGGACCCTTCGTTATCTCGGAGGTCCTTTCCCCTATCACCTATCGCCTCAACATCCCCGCACGATGGAAGATCCACAATGTGTTCCATGCATGTCTCTTATCGCCCTATCGCGAAAATACCATACACGGACCAAACTTCCCGTCTCCACCTCCTGATGTTGTAGATGAGGAAGAAGAATACGAAGTCGAAGCAATCGTTGGACATAAACGGTTGGGTCGAGGACATGCGTTCCTCATCAAATGGAAGGGTTACCCTTCCTCCGAAAACTCGTGGCAAACTCCCAAACACCTTGAACACGCGGCTGACACCCTTTTGCCTATAAGAAACGCTTCCCAAGAGACTTCCCTCCCCAGGAACCTTCTCTCACTCGAACGACTAGAAACGTCTCCCTTGTCACAACCATGCCTCCTCGCCGCTCCTCTGCTCCCGTCGCTCGTCGTGTCTCCCCGGCCACTCGCTGCCCTGCTCCCTTCACCCGCCGCCTGCGCGCCCCCGCTGAAGAGGGCATGCTCAACACCTACCAGGTGTTCCTCGCCGACCCCTCCTCCTACAACCCTGTAATGTGGGAGGTTGATACTGACTCACCTCTTGACTTGGTTTATCGCATCGCCCTTCAGGGCTTCAGGATCGAAAATGTCGCCCGCTACGTCGAAAGACAGGGCCCCCGCCTTAGCTTTACCCGAACCATCCTCGAGGAAATCTCGAGGGAACAGATCCCGTTAATCCTCCGCCTCTTTGATGTCCTTGGAGGGGCGGACCTCATCCATAACGTCCGCCAGCGTGCGGCCCCAGCCACTGCTCGCCCCCCATCTCAATATAGGAACTCATCGTCGTCGCCGTCCTCCCACTCCCCACAGTCCTCACCCTCCCCACGAAGGGTTCGACCCCGTGCCTGCTGCCTGTCCCCGTCCTCCCTGTCCTCATCCACGTCGCCGAATACGGTCGACCCCCAAGAGGCGTTTGGCCTCTCCGGAGAACAGGTCGCTGACCTCCTCAGTCAGACCGAAGAGGCCCACCACCCCTCTGGCTCCCGAAGACCCCCTACTGCCGTAGACACCACACTTGGTGTGCTCCCCCGCTCTCACCCCTTGTATGGGGAAACTTGTTTTGTCTGTCACCGACTCGGGCATATCCGAGTGAACTGTCCCGCCTACGAGTGTCCCATTTGTGGGATGAACCCCCCTGGTCATACCCAGGCGAACTGCCCTGCCCGCCGCCGTTCCCTTGAGGAACGTTTCTCTGTCCCTGTTGTTGAGGAGGAACAGACCCTGGTCGCTGAAGACAGCGACTACGACCCTCATGACAACGATTTTGATTTCGATGACAACGCCATCGCCAACATGACTGGCGAACCCTATGGAGAAACCCATCTCTGAAAGGTGGAAGACCAGTGGTCTCCCCCATACAAAGGGGGTAATGTTACGGTTCATGCCCTGACATGGGACTTTCTTTCCTTTCTTGACTGGTTGGTCCTGTTGATCTTGTTCTATGCATTTCCTTCTTGTTCTTTGACTCGTGTTTTGGCTCTGGCCAATAGCGTTGTTTTCTCTTTACACATGTTCAACACATGTAGGACTCTGGCCAATGGCCTTTACCCCTCAGCTACGTGAGGTCGCCTTGAGGCTTTTCCTTTGGTACTATATATATAGTCGACTCTAGTCTAGAGTGAACCCTTAGACTAGAGCTGCCCAATCTACCAGCTAGTTTCTCAGAACTTCGAACTTGAGCAAACCAGCTCTCACTCAGAACTACGACAAAATCCTTCAGACAGAAGGTTGCAATCGTTGTATCGTAGAACGACTACTTGGGCTCAACCTGCGTTACAGACTTCAGTCTTAACGTAACATGGGTGTGATCACAGCTGCAAGACAATGCAGGGGGGGCAGCCAATAATGTGGACTGCTTGGAGTCAGAAAAACAAGCTGGGTGAAGGTGAAAAGGCATTGTGGAAGACAGGATGCAGCTCTATTGATAGGCAATGGGGACAATCTGAGACAGATTGCAGGTGTACAGAGCTTGATTCATGGTGGGCTCCAAGTGTAAGGGAGGTCTCTTGTTTTTCGCACTAACTGGTTGATTCACAGATGGGGAACTCTCTCCCCCTCCCATCTTGTATGCATACAGTCCTGCTATATACCTATGAAGGAGAAAGGGAAAATGAAACTGAAAGGCATCATAATGAGATGTAAGGCTTGAAAGGATACAAGGATGTGAAAATGTGAAGGTGTGAGATGTGAAACCATATCTGTACAAAGGAACATACAAGCTCCGTCACCAAGCGGAGTCGACCCCTTACAACACCTTCCATGCAGAAGTGTGTAGGGCTGAGGCACATTGTGTAGCTGCTAGATTCTAGTTGGGGGCGACTCGTATGGCCCGTTGTCCAGAAGACGAGCACGAGCATGACAAGTGGAGAACCTAACTTTGTTATCAGTCGTTTTGGATTGGAAAGTCGAGCCAGGGTTACAATTTAAACCTTGGCTGTCCAAATCGGGTCAACTGTGTGCCTGCTCATTACGTTATACATAGGGGACTATTGACCCCTGGACCACTGGCAGCACCGCTTACAACTCACGCGTACTAACTACATACATACGACACTACGACAACAATGCAGATTTCAGGTATCTCGTTTTTGAACAACATCAAGTACGGCGGTTATTCAGTTGCATCAGTGACCCTCTTGGTTTCCGCAATGACTCCGCGATCCCAAGGAATGTCTCAGCGAGTTGTATCTAGTTTATGGGAGGAATCAGTAAGATGTGGACATCAGCAATAAGAAAATAGCCTACAGTATCTAGTGCATCGGTGTATGATGACATGACTGTCACAGTGGCTGGCGCCAGTGGATCCCTGGGTGCATTGTTCTGAGCGTCTTGGGCAATTTGTACCATCCTATGCAGGGAAGTCGAGGTCGCTGCATTTTGAGAACTTCGGCCGAACGAAACAGCATGAAAGGAGACAGCTTTTCTGCAACATGTCCATCGGCATGACGAAATCAGATAATAAAGCAGGTTCTCGTACCCAAGCCGAGTAGAAGTACGACACAGATCCTGCATGGTCTCGTCTGCAATCTGGCATTGCCCGTCCGAGAGAAAAATGATGACGGGAGACCTGACAAGTCAACATCCATAAGCGAATCTACAAACACCCTGAAATCGTGCATTCACCTCTCTGCGCTCCAGTATCTCTCCATAACACTTGCAGCACTAGTAATTGCTGCTGTGAAATTTGTCCCACCGTTCGCCGCATGAGGTAAGACGGCCTCAAGCAACTCATCGGGATTACTTGTGAAGTTGTTTTCGATAATAGACTCTACGTGGCTATTGAACAGAATGACGCTATACGCATCTCTGCGAGCTGCGCTGGCACTTGATCCGATCGCAGCTGCACGAGCAAACCAGAAGCCATAGAGCGAAGATAACACTGCACCGAATCTGTTGTTTGAACGAGCAGAAATTCTTCCAGACGCTGGAGTGTTCTGCAGCGGTTTTTTGTCTTTGGAGGTCATAGACCCGGAACTGCATAGGGTTTAGCATACAGTGGCGGAATACCAGTCCTATCTCTCACCGGTCTGCAACAAATATGCTGAGAAACCAGTGACATCAGCCCAGCTCGCTAAACGGAATCGTGGACGTACACATGATATGCATGTTGCATCACAACAGGATTTCGACAAGTAAATTGGTGGCCATCATTGGATACATATCCAATAGCAGGCGCAGGCCCGCGTGCATCCAAGGGTTGATGGAACATTGACAGTGTACAGTACGATGGTTGAGGAAGCGCCCCAGTGTTGCCAGCATGTTCCGGGCCTGCTTCATGGTCACGGGAAACGGCCCAAAGTCTTAGAAATGATACAACCCACCACTACACATAGCATCACTGCAGAAATTGAGTCACTTCACTTGATATATGCGACACAACTAGGAAACCTACCACTTGGCAAAATTAGCTTGCTCTTCCTTTGAATAAGGATCTTTGAAACCTAGTAAAAAGTTTCAGGTTGGCAATCCTCTTCGGTTATATACAAGAGTTATGCGCACCACTCTTTTTCCAAAATAGATTGTGAGTAATGTAATCCTTGGGACGGTCAGGATCGGGTAGCAGACGCTTCGTAATGTGCTGAGTATCCTCCCGTCCAGTACAGGCAGCACGACAGTAATCAATATGTACGTGGCGACCCATCGCTTGACACAAAAGATTGCACATCATCGGAGCTCCCTCATCATTAGTGGAGAATTTACGGCCTTCGACTTCGAGGACGGCAGCGTCGTCAGGTTCGTCCACAACCCACCGCGTACGAGACATGGAACCATGGCGTGTCTCATGTTCTTGCTGGGGATGGCCTTGTCCCATCCGAGTTAATCATTGAATCTGCGCTCCAAAAGATGAACATTCATACCAAGCGGTAGCGTACAGAAGTAACCACAATTCTCACACCTGTGGAGGCATCCACGTCAACTACAACCCTTTTATCAAAAGTTTATTTAAGAAAACTGACCTATTTTCGCAGAAGTGAACTACTTTCCTATCAAGACTGTGATTGTGTGGGCCGTCGTGTTTTGTTTGCCCAGGTGGAATAGACTTGACACATTTGAGCCGTTTCGCAACTGCGCCATATCTCAGCAACGCAATATTGTGCAAGGAGACGAAATGAACCTTGAGAGTACTAGAGGATTGGTCCATCAGTGGTGGTACCCCGACACACCAAATGGGTAATAACAATTACCTTAGTATATTGAAATGTTTCATGTCGGCCTGTGAAAGTAGCCTCAATGGAATATGGAGCCGTCTCAATCTCACATATTCCGGGGACAGAGCAGTCGACAGAACAAAGATGTTCCTCACTGTATCGTGATTAGAGCCAGTCAACACAGCACTTCGACGACCCACCTGCAGAGGTGAATTGCTCCTTCCTCCAATCCGTGCATATGATCGTGATGAGAACAGAGTCGCTTGCATAGCCGACATGTAACTGAGCAGAGGCGAGCTTCGCAACAATGACGAGCATGAGCGACATCGCTGGAGACGTGTAAGCCACCGCATGACACCGTCCCGCGCAAGCTGCCTCACCTTGGTATGCGACAGGTTCCGGGGCATGCATATGTCGATCCGTCGACGAGTTTGATCCCAGACAAATCGCAAGGCTTGGTGATTGGTGCAAATTAGGAACAGAAGAATAACGGATGGTTTCAGAAGCATTTACCTCTCCACATCCATGGACAAGTGCAGCACATAAATGTTCGTCCAGGTGATCGGTGACCTGCGGGGAATGAAAAAGAGATTGAACTGCGAAAAGGAATGCCCACTTTGGTGCACTGATCGAGGCAACCAAATTTGCCCGCAAACTTGCAAGGCTGCCCACACAGATGAGCATTCACGAGGCAACTATGTTTTGGTGATAAGGTACCGATCGCGGACAAATGTCAATGAAATCTTACATATGCTTTCCTGCATGTCCACCACTATCAGCGGCGAAAACGGTAAGCACGAAGTCAGTTTAACATAAACAACTCACATCATGGAGCATGCCCTCCTGTCGCCAGTGCTCTCCTTGCAGAAATCACATAGATGGATGCAGACGTGATCGGTTCGGCAGCTGTGTGGACCATCGTGCAAGCGACTCTGGACACACAACAATTGGCAATCGGCACATTGCAATCTGCAAAGTTGGACATTGCTCCTCAGATCAACCGTGGCATCGTCAAATGTTCTTCGCAGCTCCTCGATGCTAGCATGTGTCGTCTGGAAACGGGACAGGTTTTGTGTCAGCCATTCGCGCACGTGGTCGATACGCATGGTAACGATCTGCTCGAGATATTGGGATAAACTATCTGCCCATTCAGGATCCGGAAGGTTCTGACGCGTTTCATGCCGATCCCAGGAATTGCGCAAGACCGTGAGTACTTGTTCGCGAGTCTCTGATTGCGAAAACACCCCGGCGGCAAGGAAGAGTCGCAACTGTGTGTCGGGAAATTGGATAGGGATATCAGTGTCGATATTCTACAATAATTGCTCAATTAGAAGCTCTAGATGCCACATATAGATTGAGTACTACCTTCAGAGGCTCCGGATCAGGATCAATTTCTTGCAGGCCATGTATTAATGCATTCGGAAGCATTGACAGCAAAAGCTGGGCTCGATGCGACGCCATAGTTTCTGTGAAGAACTTCTAAGAGTTTTGCACAAGCCATCAGCGTCAGGACATACGAGACATAGCCCCCCAATCATTGGCCTAATGCTATTTTAAATAGGGAAACGACGATCAGTGTCTGAATGCATACCTTGAGCTTCGCCATCAGCGTTTTCATCTCGAGTAGAAATTCGCCTGCGACAGGATGTGTGACTGGTTGCTGATCTAGACATCGTTTCACCTTGGTGAATAGCTTATAAAATTCTTTAGATTCGATGACAGGCCTGTCGAAGAGTGAGATTGCTCCGACTACATAGTCCAAACGTAGGCGCACCAAGGAACGATGTTCAATCTACCTGCATGCAGACGAGTAATGAAGTTCGCCTCTTGTTCATCCTGCACAATCTTCTCGAACTTAAGAGAGAACCTTTTCATTTAATAGGTGAGCAAATCAATGGAAGACTTGCATAGAGCTGACTCACTCTCTGCCTATTTCTGCCTTGTCTGCCTCAACGACATCCTAACAACGAATTTGAGCTTTCGACTTGTCCACTTGACCAGAACGCGTACCTTGATGATGATTACCAAAGTTGACTGGAACAGTGAGGGGTTTTCTGCTGGATCTAGAACAGTGGCGCTAGACTGGAACGATTGGAACAACCCTGTAATGTCACGACTGAGCGCAAAATTGTTACGAAACAAGACCTGCAAGCATGTCAGCTACGTTCCCATTTTCTTAGCAACGAACTCACTAAATTCGAGATAGCAGTGTTGAACAATACAAGTAACGTATCTTCTTGGGCCGACCGTTCGATACTATGAACACCTAAGCGAGAACAGTCTGTGCAACTCCAAGCGGATATAAGTTCAAGTAACAAACCTTCAAAGTCCAGAGCTACAATCAGCTCTTTCTCTGTCGGGGTGACCGACATCCAAACGCCTTCCGTCGTACGCATTGCAGAGCCAGCAAACGAAGTGTCCACGAGATGGTTCAGAGCATAGCTCTTTCCAACGGATTGTTCTCCCATGGATGACACCACTCTGACAGGCTGCTCTTGGTTAGTTCGGAAATACTGCACGACACAAGGAAAATACCTTTGTTGCCATATAGGACTGAAAGAGCGATTCGTACCATCCGAAGGAGATACTGTCTACGATGCGGTTAATGCCCGCTCCCAGTAATTCTCTCTCCAAACTTGGCGAGTATACACCGTCTTTCAGAGGGATGAAGCGATTATCCTTGGTCACCGCAATGTGGATGGGGATCAAACACAGGAAATCAACAATCCACTCGCCAGCCCGATACTGTGAGACGTTCCATGTGGCACCGCCGCACAATTCCTGTGCAAAGACGTTGAATGAGGCAGCCGAAACCCTCACCGACTTGAGGAAATTCCCGGTAGGTTTCCTTGTCGTGCGTTCGAAAGAGTGGATCATCTGAGAGAAATGGGGAGCAAACATATCGAAGTCACGATCCGTGACGAACACAAGAGTTCTCTGGCCTCTGTGACTGGCCGAGGATATAGTCTCTCGTTGCACTGCTGCCAACACAGGGAAGCGAGTCCACACCTCGGAGTGACAGTCGACAAGGCAGTTGTGAGCGGTTTCGTGTGCCTTCTCTGATGTAGAACTGCGGTTGACTCGTTCACGGAACATGAATTCGGCATGCCGTCGTGTGATGTCGAGCGCGTACGACTGGCAGCAGCGAGTGGCTAAATCGAGCTTCAATAAATGAACTACTGTCCTTTTGATAAGCGAGGTGACTACGAGGGGTTCGCCAACAGGAAGGTCAGGAATATTGAGTGGCATGCCTTCCGTCGAACCGAAAGAACCCCAGTGGTAGGCAGTTACCGCTAGCTCAGACTCATTGGAATGGATAACCAAAACGCAGGACCCATCGGGTGTGCAGTGCACGCTGGTTGGAACTTGAGGCAGGTTAAGAACTGCAGGTCTATTGAAATTCAGAACAGTGATAAAACGCAGTGTATGAGGTTGACTCACCGGAATTGCGTAGTAACCAATGAGAACACTCTAGCCTGGGCTTGAGAATCTACCAGCAGTATTTCTTCACTGCCGCATATAAAGCAGGCATGACGGATGAATACTCCTTCGCCGTACCAAGGGTTCAAGTTAATGGAGCTTCCCTGGGCTTGAAATCCTCGAGTGTCATCGTACACGAACACATGCAATAGAAGCTGTAATACGATGACATCGATCATCCTTGCTTTTACATTGCTAATGAACAAATACTGCAAACCTTGTCCGATGAAACAACACCCAGCATCCTATTTGACTCGTCAAAGGCGAACTGAAAATCTTGACCAATCTTTTCTCGTTTCAAGGGTTTACAATGCCCGCGTTGTATGGCACCTTGCATAGCAGTGAGAGTTTCGAGATATACCGATATGTCCCCAACCCGGTCCGCAACAATGAAGAGTAATTTCTCTCCTTCGAGCAGTTGCGCACGCCTATAGAACATGCGTCAGATCTGAAAAAAGTAGTAAATTCAGAGCGTAGGGCCTACAAGATAGTATACCCAAGAGGTAACTGGAATGGGTACTGGAAGCTGAAGCGAGGTGAAGGTATGCTAGAGGGATCTAACTGCAGCTTTTGTTTGTCCTCTGCTGTCACATTGATGGGATGGATCGTGTAACACGCTATTGGATCTTCCTCAGATTCCCGCAGGCCCCAGAGCTTGTATGACCTAGGCTTCCCCCAATAGCTCTTTTCTTCTTCAAGGGAATTAATTCGCAAAGTGTGCCTACAAGAAATGGATAACGACAAAGGTTGAAAGGTTGTAATAAAATTCTGGCCATACCTGTATTGTACTTGAGTTGACTGGCTGTTGACGTGCCGGATCAATTGTAATCTAAGCTTGTGTCGCTCTTGGTCTTCTTGGCTAGAGCATTCGGTCTTGATTTTCCCAAGGTAATCTTTCTCCTGGATCTCTCTGATTGACGAAGCAACTTTCCTGACGACACGGGATACCGTGCATTCAAGATATGGCTTCGCCTTCAGTCTTGCATTTTCGACAAGCTGCACTAACTTTGGTCTCTTCTGGACACCCTTCTTTTCCGCGACGACCCGAAAGAGCTCGCTATCGGTAACCTTTAGAGCGGCCTCGTAGGCTTCCCGGAGGACACCTTCTATGGAACTAGTGTTGGTCCGCGGGGCAACACCGCTGTTTATAGACTTTTCCCACAGCCCGAGGAACCACTTGAATCCGCTTGATGAGTCAACGAACAAGGATTTAGCCACCCTCTCTGCCTCTCGAAAACCACCATTGAAGATTGCGTGCAAGATTGGGTCCCGTACCCCCTTGTCTAGACCTTGTGTTCGGGTCATAAACTCTACAATCAGGCACAAGCGGTCTTTCATAGCCCTGAAGTCGCGGTCCGAAATTACAAAACATTCTTGAATGTTGTGCTGAAAAACCCTGCTAGCATCTGGATAGGTGTCGACGATTTTCGAGAACGGGACTACCACAACCCCATAAATGAGCATTTTTTCAAGATATGGAACGTATACCTGTGAACCATACCTGGTGGACCTTCAGTACACGTGCCTGTATAGTGGAATGCTTGCTTGTCAAAGAACCTTTACAAAGCGAGAATAAACCATGAATCCGTGTCGAGGCAAACATCGTTACTCACGGGTACAACGACACCACATCATCAATAACAGCATTGCGTACAGCGCTATTGAGGCTCTCAGCTACTTTAGCCAACTCATCTCTGGCTGCCCGCAGCCTGCCATCGCAGATCTTCTTATAGCGCTCTTCAATTGCTGTGGACTGGTGTCTCCACTCGGCACATTCCTGAGGAAAGCGTTTTTCGAGGCCGACATGGACCAGTATCCCAAGTCCTTGGTCATCGAGAGATTCACCGAGATATAAGTTATCGGACGTCCTGCATGGTGAACACACACGTAAGGTGAGATGTTTATGATAGAAATTTCACGAACAAGTAGTTTTGTAACTGAATACCACTGAAGGGGCGGCCATTGAATGGTTCCACGGCACGTCTAGGTGGTTGATGCTGTACTGTCATAAAGCCTTGTACTGTCTCTCCCAGGAGCAGAAAAGGTTTTACGGAGCACTGCTCTCCACATTCGGATGGTTCTGCCTGGAATATATGCTCCGAAGCGATCTACGAAACTTTAACTCGAGTGGACTAGGCTGAAGGCATGATATTCACCTTGAATCCCTCACGAACTTGTACCGACTCTTCCTGCTCAGTTGTCCTCTGCACGACACACTTGATGATTCGATCACCTTCGTCGTCTTCATCGATACCATCGTCTTCATCCTCGTCACCTTCATCAACCTCGTTTCCACACCATCCTTCGAGCATGGTCTGGAGACACCAATGCAACAATTTGATCACACATTCGTGTGAGGTACCTGCACAAAACGTTATATACTTGAGGGCACTGAAGGAAGTATGGCTACCTCATAAACGTTACCCGATTACGGCGAACCTGTGATGGTGCTGAGTCATCCCATGTATTTTGCTCAGGCCAGTGGATAACATATATTCTCTCGGACCCGTTAGGCTCGTCAGTAGTCGTTCGAAGGATGTATAATCCCGAGCGAAGTGTCGGATGGGCTTCGGTAGCGCGCGGTTCAGATAATAGGTGAGTAGCCCTACAAGATAGAATCTGTCGTCAAGTGCCGCTAGCAACAACCAAGATCAAGTACAACTTACATAGTATCATCGGCCACCCGAAGCTTCAGGAGGAAACGGACTATCTCTTCCTTACTGCCGTAAATACCTACAGGCTTGATGGTGGATTGATCCAACATTTTAAAATGTACTTTCGTCATAGATGCATAGGCACCTGGACTAATAGTATTGATGAATGCTTTTAGCGAGTTTTGAGATATGATGATCTTATCCACTTGAGAAGGTATGAGCGCAGGCCTCCAAGGTATTGCAAGCAAAAGCATACCGAGCCCACCGCTGCCTTGTTCGGTAACTAGATCAAGGATCCTATACAGTCCTGGAATGGATCGTGCGAGATCTCGACTGTCGAATGGATCGACAGGCGGGTCATCGGTACCCATCTGGTGGACACCTCAATCACAATAGATGGAAAGAAGAAGGTTGACACACCTCATAGACGTTCACTGAGTTAGTGGGAGTGTCCGAGCGCACTGACTGGTACAAACTTTCTTCACTGGAGGCATCTTCCACATCGTGGAGAGTGCTCTGATAGGGGCCTGTTGCTGTAGGTATTGGCGTTTGCAATCGATGGCTACCATCGCCTGAAAAGCTAGAGACGTGGTTATCTAGTCCAGTGGAAGGTAGGTGGGGATAGTGGTTGGATGGAGGTGTATCGATTTCTGAACCGGAATCAGACCACTCTCCGTCCAACTCGATATCTAGAGACAAGTCAGCGACGCACGGCCGCTGGACCAAGACCACAATACCATCGGCTCTTCCTTTCTCTTTTTCCAGAGCCTCTTGAACGTTATCGTCAACGTTGCTAAATGTATCGGGTGGCCTGAACGAACTGTCCATAGTGGCAGAAAGGTGGAGAGAAGAGGAGAGCGTCAAAATTCATCGAGGACTCCCTCAGTTTAAAGAGGAAGGGTAAGATAAGGTTCGATATCGAAAAACATGCAGCACAGAATAAGACCTAATTCAGCGACGCAGATCCATCCTGCGGAGCCCCGTGAACTCGGAGAGAAGTACAGTCTCAAAACCAGAAACCCAGGGAGCTGGGAGCTGGGAAGGATGTTCAGAGCCCAAGTTCAATTAGGATACGAAACGAAACCTCTTTCCAAATGCTTGCTTGTGATTCCTCGTTATCGAACATCATCGAAGGGGACGAAAAACCAGCACCGTTTACTAATCAGGACGACCGAATCAAGTGCCAGTGAATGAAATTCTTGGTGCAGCGTGTCCGATGGCAGACATATCGTCTGATCCCATTTATCCCCACCACATACTCACCTCACACGTTGCTGTGGTCACAGAGAAACAAGATGTATGTATAGCAACTTGGAAGCCGAAGCCGAGGCACCACGCGGTGTACGCCGCGCTGGCACTAGGAAGTTCCAATGCAGCTTACGGGTGTATCTTGATCTACTACATGCAACACTACAGACAACGATGACTTACCGTCACTGTACAGCGAGGGTGGTGGTCCGTCAGCATGGGCATTACTGCTGGAAGTGGTGGTAGTGATCGACGCGAGTAGCAGCCGTTGTAGTCCTCGTGCTGGTACAAACTGGGTGTATCTCATCCTACTGGGCTGCAGGGTACTTGGAAATGCTGTGTCATGGAGAGCACTAGTTATCAAGATGGGCACCTGGTTATTAGTCCCTCCAGGCAAACCAGAAGACAGTCGTTCCCTCAGCTGGTCATGGTATATGGACAGCCATTCACCACGATCTCGTCACGAAAAAGTAATGGATTCTCGTGGGCGTCCAGGGAGATCACTGAGAACGGCTGCATTGAACAAGGGCTAGGGTGTCCACGGAGATGGAAGGCCGTTCCACATGACCCATCTCATCGCAGTTTTCAGCACAACGGTCGATGCCAATGTGGTTTCCTTTCTCCCTTCCTTCATCAGACAGTTCCGGTCCTTTGTTTTATGGCGGTATTGATATTGCGACATACCATTGTGAGTTGACTGCCTTCGAGCGCTACGGAATCTTTGCGTGAGGTTGCGGGCAGAACAACTTGATGGTTTTGCCAGTAATTTTATTGCTTGTGGGGTCCTGTATGTGTCGCAAAAAAGTAAAGTACCATGACAATCCCGGCGGCTTGTCATGTGACTGAGATGTCCATTGAAATGGCATGACAGTAGCAACATAATGGTGTCCTATTATTCCTTATCATATCAATGCCATAACTGTTGGAGTTTAGTGCTGTTGAGTACACAGCGAGTACTGATTATGTAATATTTCCATACCTGTCACCCAGGTCTTTTTTCTCTGTGTTCCTCAGACTTCATCCTACTCGAAGACTGAGGTAATGTCATTCCTTCATTACTGTACTATATTTTACTTACCAGTTGAGTAGTTTACACTCCTTAGGTTGGTTAATATTACAAAGACTTTGTCCTACTTCAAGACTGAGTTTACACTCCTTAGTCATTCTGCTGTGCACTACATCCTTCTCAATAATAACAATACTCTATTTGGTCTTTGGATGAGCACTTTAAGTCCAACAAATCATTGCAAGTGCATATCACAACATGATTATTGAGTTGATTCTCATCTCCCATCTGTTGCACATTCTCCCATTGCCATCATCCACCATGCCCCCACATCAAACCTACCAGTGGTCAGAAGAGACATTGACTAAGAAATCCTGCAAGCATTGCAGCAAATTATATCTGCCTCAAGGTATCAAACAGCACCAGAAGAGTTGTAAGAAGGAAATCTCCATCTGGTGGGAATGAGAGAAACACAATAAGGCATACCTTTGAGAACTGCATTGAGGTAAGATATTTTTTTTATTGAACCCCAGTACCTGCCTGTTATCTTACATGTATCATCTACTAGCCAAAGCTGCTGCAGAAGCTGCAGCAGCTCCATCCTTGCTACCAGTGCATCCTGGTCCTGGCTCTTTGGACTCTGCTGTGGCCATCATTGTCAGTGGCTCCTTCACTATCAATTTCTGGTAGGTAAACTGCCTTAGCAGTGTCTGATTCTAATGTAGTTTGAGAACTAGTGGTTCTTTGAACACAGAGGAAAAACTGTCTGAACTGTATTAAAGGAGTGAACTGGTATAGTCAGAACATATAGTAAAATGTGTGTATCATAAATATCTCACCTCAGCTTGAGTGTGTCAAGACTGAGGTGTGCTTGAAGGAGAAAAATGAACACAACTACAAGAGGGTATTATGTAAGCTGTATCGCTGACTAACATAGAAAGAATGTGCTACAACATGCCCACTCAGCAAAATAAAACTTTAAAAGATGCCTCTCACAAGACAGACCTTTGGTAAGAACATCTGCTGTCTGCTCAGTAGTGGGAACAAACTCAACAGAAACTTCACCTGAGTCCACCTTCTCATGAATGAAGTGGTGATGGATTGTAATATGCTTTGACCAATCATGAAACATAGCATTCCACACAAGGGATATTGTGAATTGATTGTCAATATGTAGTATGGTGGGTTGTTGAGAGTGTAGAAAAGGGCTGTAGGCAGCCTCAGTAGTGACTCAACTACTATGTATATTAGATGTACCTGTAGGCAGCTACAGGGAATCAGTAAGTAGTCTACTGTAAGGAATGTATATGCTTACCCTCAGTAGTGACTCAACTACTGAGGATACAGTACCAAAAATGTACTACAAAGTGCGCTCTAAGCGCTTATGTAAGCAAGTAATAACTCGCACCAAAAAGGGTTATCACACAGAGGTGATTCAATCTCCAACAGAGAGGGAGGGGGTCCAGTTTGTCAATGAGGGTCCATACCCAAATAGCTTCTTTTGTGGCTGCATATGTGGCCATGTACTCAGCTTCTGTGCTTGACAGGGCAACAGATGTCTGCTTTTTTGATGACCAACTAATAGCACCACTGGACATAATAAACACATAGCCTATGAACAAACATCAGTCATTGATGTCAGCTGCCCAGTCTGCATCAACATAGCCCATAGGAGAGCCATCAGCTGATTTTGAATATGTGAGACACAAAGCAAGGGTTTTACAAAGGTACCTGAACACTCACTTGAGTGCAGTCTGATGCTTGATCCCAGGGGTAGCAGCATGATGACTCAGAACTCCCAGAACAAACCCTAAGTGAGGTCTTGTAGCCAGCATGGCATACATAAGTGCACCCACAGTGCTCTGATACCCTGCAGCATCAATCTCCAGTCCTCCAGTTTCACAAGTTTCAGATTTACTTTGATTGGTGTAGACACAGAGCAGCCCTCACTCATACCAAACCACTTGAGGACATTCTCAAGATACCTTTGCTGAGACAATTTAATAGTTCCTTTATCATGGTCTCAAATGATTTCAATACCTAGGATCCAGTGAGCCTTGCCCAGGGCTGACAGATCATACTCTTTTGAGAGCTGAGTCTTGAGTCACTCAATGGCATCACAAGACTTGGAGATGATAAGTTTATCATCTACATAGACAGTGACTATGATCAGTACACCATCTTCAACCTTATAGAATAGGCTGTGGTTGGCATGGCTGTGCATGAATCCAGGAGACTCAAAGATAGCCCTGAGGCAAGTATACCATGATTTCAGGGCCTGTTTAAGGCCATAGAGGGCATGGTAGAGGAGCCAGACCTTATCATCCTCACAAAAACCTGGAGGAGGTCTCAAATAAATTTCTTTGTCTAGGGTTCCATTCAGGAAGGCTGATTTGACATCCATCTGATGCACTTTGAGGTTATACTTCATGGCAAGAGCAAGGAGAAAACATATTGTTGTGAACTTGGTCACCAGTGCAAACATCTCAGTGTAATCCACTCTGTGGACCTGGGTAAAGCCTTTTGTGACCAAACACTGGAGGCATTATCTAATTTTTGAGTTGCAAACATTGAAAGAACAGGAAAGAAACAGATACTATGTTACAAAGATTGAATGATTTTACCATGTTTTCTTTGTATTTAGAAACATAGTATCTGCTTTTTCAATGTCTTATTTACAAAACATTGGTTTTTATCCCCAGTGAAATGTGCCTTATACTTGTCTATTTCACTAGTCAGCCCTTGTTCCACCTTGAAAACCCATTTTGAATCAATGACCTTGTGGCCAGGCAGTGGGTTGACCTCCTTGTACCACCCAATAGACCTAAAAACCTTTAATTCTTCCAGCATTGTGGCATACCAGAGGTCTGCATCAGTGCATCACATTGCCTCATTGAATGAGGTGGGTTCATTGTCATGTGTTGTGGTTGCTTTGTAAGCAACCTCAGTTTGGCTGCACATGCATTCCTCTGCCTCACTGCTCATGCTTGCTGTTTGAGCAGTCCCCAACTCATCTCGCTGAGTGTTGGTGGCCATCACCTCATTTGTTGGATTGGTGAGGGTCTGTTTATCATAGGTGTTGATGAAATAATGTTGATCATCATCTTGCACAGGCACTTTTCTTGCTCTTGATGAGTGCCTTACTTCTGGAGGGGGGTTTGGGTTTGGATAAGGCTGAGGAGGGCAGCAAGACTCTATTGTGACCCTTGTAGGCACTGTAGGTGTCCTTGTGGGTCATACTGGCTGTGGGATACCAGGCAGAATGGCTGGTGTTGTGTCTCTGATGCTTGTCCTAGTACTGGGTTGATCTTGTTACGTGCTGGATATCTCACCTGCCGAAAGCGACAAGTGTTGGCACTGAGGCTCTAAGAGTGAGCAATCAGCGCGCTTGCGATATTCCAGGGTTAACCTCAGGGGCTTGATAGTTTTACCCCTTCTATGGCCAGGCAAGCAGTTCTGAGAGATTTCTGAGAGAAAGCTATCCTGGTTGCAAGGTAGCTAAAAGTTGGGTTGTACAAGCAGGTCCCTACGTGTATATATACTACCTCGGACTGTTTGGCGATCTTTGGGTGAGACGTGTAGAGGACACGCTCGTGAGAACCAAAGACATGTCGAGTCAGAGATAGGGGAACAGCCTGCATACCAACTATAGGTCCATGGGTAAAGCAGAGACGCATCGTGGACGCATAAAATGAAATGAAGTCCGAAAAGGGAAAGTGACTCGCCATGGGGGAAGTAGAAGAGATAAGCGCGAGTCACATCGATTGCAGAAGGCTGATCGAGGGAAGGGGAAGCCATATAAGGGATGGCGTATAGTAAGGGTCTGAAAAGGGGAAGCATAGGGGCGTGTAAGCGTCATGAGATGCGTCGCGTGTACAGAGAGAAGGAAAGGATGTCCGAAAAAGGGAAAAAGGTGGATAGTTCATATCAATACCCCCCTCTCAAGGCCGAAACACCGGAGAGGTGGGGGGATGTGGGATTGAAGGCTCGATTTAAGGTCGGGAGCTCGACCATGAAGTCGGAAGGAAGTTTTAATGATTGCCTCGTCTTAAGATGGAGGGATTGGTAGGGGAGCGATGACGACGGTACTGCCTGGGCCTTGTTCTGGGGAGCACAGTCCCAGGGTGAGTCCAGCGAGATCCTCTGCCGTTGGCACATCCGATGTGGCCTAGTTGGGTGCAGTCGTAGCAGTGCATTCCCCAAAAGGGGCTGCTCCAGTCGATTTGGGTTCTGCCCGACAGGGTTTTCGGAAGGTCGTTGTCATAAGGGATGATGAGGAAAGAGCTGGTAAGGTGGGGTAGTGGGAAAGGGGACCGTGCATTCAGAGCGTAGGGTAGGCATAGTGCTCATACGGCTGAGTTGAAGTAGGTGGAGTGTAGGAAGTTCCTCCAGTCCACATAACCAATGTCACCTCCGAGAGATCATTCTGTGAGGAGACTGGCAGTGTGGTCCAGGAGAGTCTTGACTCCTTCGAGCCATACAGAGTGTCTGTGGGAGGCGATGTTGTCATTGAGTCCGTAGGTGGAAGTGCTGTCGTCTGAGTCTGAAGACGAGCTAGAGCTCACTGGTTGCCCTTCGAGGCTAACTCCACAAGGTGATGGAGCTCATCCCTTGTCCAGTCCTCCTGGTTCACTACCCTCTGGCCGATCTTCTGTCCACAACAGTGGAGATAATCCGCTGAACTGAAGATCCATTTCTTGGCTCATTGGGATAGGAGGTTGAGGTCCAGGAGATTCTGGGCTCTTGCCTTTGTCGCATCCGAGAGCTGATGCTGGGTCAGAGGCTTGAGCAGAGGTGGGGCGAAAGTCTTGAACGGAATGCCAGAGGTTTTCTCTGAACTCCATGAAGGCCAGGTTCACGATGGCACGTTGTATGTCCCCGACATCGTCGATGTTGTCTCCAGTGAAAAGGTCTAGGTCCACCTTCTTGGAGACGTGCCCAGCGATGGTCTTGGTGGTGTTGAAGATTTGGGGGACACGTGCCGCTATGAATTCTGAACCTCGGTAGATTTGAGACAGCATCCGTAGGCGGTCATGGTGTTTGCCTGCTCGCCAGCCAAGTGAGTCCCAGTGCTCAAAGTTTTCGAGCACCCACAGAATACGGAGGAGTTGTTCCGCCGAGGGTACCAAGCGTGTCTTGGTCTCGGAGGAGGGGTCGACCTCAGACGTGGTCTGTCGTTGAGTGAGTTTTGGGGCAACATTTGGAGTGGGTGCGTCAGGGGTCTCATGGGTAGAGGCTGCCTCTGTATCAGCAGTTTGGGAGACTGGGGAGGAGCAGTGGTCAGAGGAAGGGGTGTTGCATGAGCAATAGGAGCCAAGGGGAAGGTAGGGTCTTTCGGGTAAGGCAGATGGGTAGGGGGCGGTCTTAGCGATTCTGGCCCTTCGCTTCCCCTTGGTGAGGGAGAGCGAATGAACCATGAATGCAGAGTGGGGGTTCGGAATGGGTCCTGGTGCACTGGTGGTGACCTGGTCCCAGTGTTCCTGAACTGCTGTGATGTTTCGATCTGCTGGTAGGTGCTGTAGCAGGGGAGGTGGTGGAGAGGTGGAAAAGTCATAGTCATCAGAGAAGGCGAGATGGGAGTTCTCATAGTCCGATAAGGTAAATTCATCGAAGGAGGAATAGTGTTCAGAGTTGTGTTCATGGGCCATGTGTGAGAGGGAGTCGGTTGCGTCTCTGGTAGGAGTGGAGGATTTCGAGGGCGTTATATAGGTTTTCCTCGGGCTCCCAGGTGTTGGAGGAATGTCCATACCCAGTCCATTTGACCAAGTATTGGTAGGTTTGTTGTTTGGATGTTCCTCTGGGCACAGAGTCACATCCCTTTTGCTTCCTTCTCGAGCCCATGACTCAGTGCTTGAGGATGTTCTCGACTTCCCATTCAGGTAAGTCATTGATTAGGTCTGGTAGGGGTGGCATTTCAGCTCTCCCATATTCATCGTTTTCTTCAAAAGGGTAGATCCATGACGTGTGAAATACTGGATGTATTCACCACATATCAGGGATCTTAAGCCAAACAGCCACTGGCGAAATTACTTTCGTAATTTCAAACGGGCCAACCTGCCGAGGGGCTAGTTTCGCGCTCGGGACATCCCTCTTAAGGGTAGATGCATCTAGCCAAACTAGATCACCTTCCTTGGGGGCGGTGTAGGGTCCCTTGCTTCTAGCCTTCATCACTTCTTGTGCTGCTTTATGAGCTAGAAGTGCTGAATCTCGATTGGCTGCCAGTTTTTGCATGTGATCATCGACTGTGGGTGCGCTTGTTGGTGTTGACACAGAAGGGTAGGGCGCAGGGTCGTATCCGTAGAGTAGGGAGTAGGGTGTTTGATTATGAACAGAATGGACCCTTGAATTGTGCATGAACTCAGCTTGAGGGAGGTACCGAGCCCAGGCTTCTGGTCGAGCGTCACAGTACATCCAAAGATAGGTTTCGATCTCTTGGTTTACGTGTTCGCTTTCGCTGTTTGTTTGGGGGTGGTAGGCCGTGGAGAGTTTTTGTTGGATCCCCAGGGCCTCGTAGAGCTTGGTGGTGAAGGTGGAGGCAAACTGTGGGCCCCTATCCGATACTACAGCATCTGGAATGCCATATCAGGGGTACACGTAGCGTAGGAAGAGATTTGCCAATTCGACGGAGTTGCATGTTTTGTTGCATGGAACAAGGACCACTGCCTTTGTGAGTCCTTGATCCACTATGGTGAGGATGGAGTTGTATCCTTCTGACTCCGGGAGATCCATTACGAAGTCCATGGAGATTTGCTTGAACGGGAAGGGGTTTTTCGCCGCATCGTTGGGTGTGACGGGAGGTGTGAGAGGGTGAGTGATGACCTTGTTGGCTTGACAGCCAGGACATCCCTTCACATACTCTCTTACCTGCTTCCACATTCCAGGCCACCATACTTCGTTCTTCATCTTCCAAATCATTGCTTTCACTCCAGGGTGTCCAGCCACTGCCAGATCATGGTTATCCTGGAGGTACTCATGTTGGAGGGGAGGAGGAACGTAGAGTCGACCATCATATCGCTTGGTCTGGTCGTTCTCCTCTTTTATTTTGTTGTTCATGGTGAGAGTCTCGTCTTTTGGTGTCGATTCTCGTATTTTGCTGAATAGTTCTTGAGAAATCGCATACACTCCCCTATCCAACCGTCGTGCATTGCTGGATGACTTGTTGTTGAGGTGGGAGGTTTGGGTGGAAGGGGGTGATGACGAAAGAGTTTGGCTCTTCTCCTGAACTTTTCGAGGTGTAAGTGGGGCTTCTCCTTTTCGTTCCTTTCCCTTCAGCTTATGCGCATCGGTAGAAGTCGGTTTTGGGGTGTTCTTAGCTGATTTTGAAGGTGTAAACAGTAGTTTCACCCCCCCCTCGAGCCACAATGAATCCGGTAGGACCATAGTCATTGGGGAAGGGTCGGCGGAGTAGTCAGGATGTCGGGAGAGGGAGTCCAGGATTGTCATTAGTTTACCCGGTTTGTGTGCTAGCTGAATAGGGAAATCTTGAAGGAATGCGGCCCATCGTGTCTGCCTTCGGCTGAGCTGCTGCGGTGACCAATAGTAAGTGAGGTTTTGGTGATCAGTGTACACCATAGTAGGGGCAACCGGTGAGATTAGGTAGTGTCGCCATTCTTTGAAGGCTCACACGATGGCCAGGAGTTCCAGGTCATACACCTGATAATTCTGTTCCGCACCGACCAGACTTCTTGATAAGTAGGCACAGGGGTGGAGCTCTCCGTCCTCAAATTGTTGGCAGAGGACAGCTCCAGTGCTGACAGCTGAGCCATCAGTGAAGAGGGTGAATGGTTTCGAGAAGTCTGGGAGTCGTAGAACTGGCTGGGAGCACAGCGCTTGTTTAAGCTGCTCAAAGGCGTCAGCTTGCTCCATGTCCCACTTGTAAGGGACGTTCTTCTTCGAGAGGCGATGAAGAGGCATGGCGGTTTGAGAGAAGGACGGAATAAATTGTCAGTAGAAGTTGCAGAATCCTAGGAACTGGCATAGTTCGTGTAGATTGTTGGGAGTTTTCCAGTCCTTGATCGCTGCTAGTTTGGTTTCCGAGGGTTTGATCCGTCCTTGCTCGATTAGGAAGCCCAGGAATTCGACTTCTTCCATCTCGAAGGTGCACTTCGAGATTTTCAGTCTCAGTTCCTCTTTCAGGGTGATCGCCAGGAACTCTTCGGTTCGCCGATAAAGTTCTTCCTTTGTCTTCGCGTGGATTGTGACGTCATCCATAAAGATGATGAGCTTCTTCGAATACATCATGTTGGCAAAGGTAGTCTCCATATACCACTGGAAAGTCGGTGGGGAGTTGCATTGCCCAAAGAACATGACTGTTGGTTCGAAGAGTCCCCGCAGGGTGATGAAGGCTCCTTTCCACTCATCACCCTCCTTTACCTGAATGTTTGTAAATCCCCAGCGAATGTCGAATTTCGCAAAGTATTTTGACTCGGCCAGCTGGTCAAGGAGGGATTTAACATCCAGTAAAGGATAGGAATCTTTTATCATATATTTGTTGAGCTTGCGGTAGTCTTGTACTAGCCACTTCTTCCCATCCTTCTTTCTGACAAAGAACACTGGCGAGGCTTGTGGAGATTTTGATTTCTTGATTTTTCCTGTGTTCAGGTTTTCTTCCAAGAACTTGTCCAGGGCTTGCAGTTCTTCTTGTGAAAGAGGATATATGGGTGCTTTCTTCGGCTTGAAGTCGTCTGAAAGCTTGATTTCATGGTCGAGATATGGGCGACGAGGGGGTAGTGGGGTGTCTTCCTCAGAGAAGACTTTTTGATATTTCTTGTAATGTGCCAGGAGTGCAACATCCTCTTTCTGGATGGCCGCTTCGAGTTGTGTTGATATGGAGGTTTTCCGGAGCATTACGAGATCCTCGTCGTCGTAATCTTCCTCGTCCGATGATAGGTTCAACTCCCTGAGACAGGGGTCTCTGAACCCAATCATCTTTCTTCTTTTCCAGTTGAATATTGGGTTGTACTCGGCCAAAAAGGGCATCCCTAGCAGGACATCTTCGCAAGATTTCAGCTCCATTTCAAAGGCATGAATCTTCACAAGTTTGTGAAAGACTCTGGCATTGAAAGTGGCTATGTGGGTCACTTTCTGCTGGCTAGGCCCTTCGAAGCCTCTCGCTGTCCAAGGATGTTTGACACGAGTTCATTTCAGATTGTACTTTGATACAATCCTCGGGTGAATGACATTGACCTCTGCACCACTGTCAATCACCGCTTTGATTTCTGCATCTTCCCGGTCGACCAAATACATGGACCTGAACAGTGAGGAGTTCGAAATGGTTTTCAATTGCTCAAAGTCCATATCTACAGAAGTAGATTTAGCAGTCCAAATTGGTCGAGCCGAAGTAATAGAAAATTGTCCAGCTCCTCCCTGTGCAGCCACGGGGGAGCTTCTCAAAAATCCTTCTTGTTGTTCCAGATATTGTCGTCAGTGAGCGTATGAATGCCCACCATGTCTCTTTCTTCGTCTTTCTCCAGTTCTTCAAGAAGTTGCCTGATCTGTTGACGGCGATCCCGTCGATCAGGGCTTTTCTTTTCTTTCAGGCATTCTGCCCTTCTATGTCCAGTTTCGTTGCATCCCCAGCACGTGATTTCCCTGATCCACGATTGTGAGTTGCCTTTCTGGTTCCAGGACCTTTTCGGGGGTCCACCAGAGTTTTGGTGGTGGTCCACATCCATCATGTATGGATCTCTATCAGGTGCTCGACAGGGTCGGGAATAATTTTGACCCAGGATGCATCAATCTTCTTCAGTTTGTCGACCAGTGAACAGGCGAAGTTGTGAGAGCGCTGTTTGCACAGCTGTGGCCGATTGGATCCATTCTGCTGGGGTTGTCGGTGTAGAGATGAGTGTGAAAAGACCCTAGGAATAGGTCAAAGTCTCCTAGTGAGAGAGGGGGGGTGAATTCGACCCAGGAGGCTTGAGTTGCCTGGTGTGGAGTCAAGGAGTAAGCAGAAAGACTGAAAAACGCGCCCTGAAATCCAAATAAAACCCAAGATAACGTCTACTGGGTGTCTGGGGAGGGAGAACTAAAATTCCGAGTCTGTCTCATCTTATTTCCGGCTTCTCGTCTGGGGTAACTCATCTGTTATTATTCTATGTATGTGCCATACACTCGAAGTACTTGTGTGGGCTTACATAAGCCACAACGCGCGCAAACACTAAGTAAAAGATAAGAAAAGATAAAAGAAAACAAATCAGTAAGTAAAAACAATGAAATAAATGAAATATCCTGGTAGGGAGGATACTTTCCCTACATCGGGCAGGTATTAGTTTTGAGGACCCACTCATTCAGCTCAGCCTTGAGGCCTCGTCCATAGAAGACTCCGGCTTCAGGGCTTGTCTCTAAAAGTTTTGCTCTGTTCATCGCGTTCAAGAAGTCGGTCATATACTCTTCCAAGGTTCTTGTTCCTTGTCTGATGGCCGAGAGTTTAAGTAGGGCCATCTGAGATACATTGCCAACTTTGAACATCTGGTCAAGTTTCGCTAGGAATCCCACCCATGTGTCCACAATATGGACTGTGTCAAGCAGAAGAGATTTCTTGGTGTAATTCTCTGCCCAAGCTTGCGCTGAGCCCTTCGTCATGAAGGAGAGAGTGAAGCCAATCTTCTGTTCGGCTGTCTGGTAAATGTGAGAGTTGATGCCCAGATAAGTTTTGATTGAGGTGAGCCAGGCATCGTACATGGTGTGGTTGCCATCATACTCTCGTGGATGGTTCAGGCTTAGTTCCTTTGCAGACCCTTCTCCAGAGTAAGAGTCGTGTCCCTTTCCTTTCTCCTCGGGACCTCCTCTAGAGCCTCCAGGGTCATTCGGTTTGGTTGGGATAGTAAAGTCCGTTGTGGACCTGTACTTCTCCCGGTACCACCTCACCAGGTCAGTGACTGGTACCTCGGTTTGTGATCCAAAGGGATCTTCCAACATCTCGATGTCGCGGTCTTGTAGTTGTTGTGTTTCTTGGAAAAGGTCGCCTCCGAGCGAAGAGTTCTCCTCTTCCTCCTTAGGCTGTCGGGGTGTGTTGAAGCGAGGGTCTCCTTCAGCAGCTGGGTTCGTTAGCCCAAATGCTGCAAAGACTCCTTTAGCTCCTTCGAGGAAGGATGGGGTCGGTGTGGACTCGAAGTCCTTGATGGAAGGTTGCTGGTGAGTTAGGGATCCGGGGATATGAGAAGGATCTGGTCTCGAGGCAACGGGAGATCTCTCTTCTGAGGGATAGGGGTGGAAGCGAGATGAAGAGTGTTCTCTCTTGAGGGGTAAAGCAGATGTTCTGGAAGACGATGGTCTTTCCTTCTGCTTTTGTTCCTTTCTTGAGGGAACCGGGGGTTGGAATTTAGAAGAGGTGGTTGATCCTGCGGCAGAGGGTGGCCTCTGAGGATCGGTTGGTGTGCCTTGATGAGAAGACACGTTGAGGGAATATGTTGAGGTTGAACAAAGGCTGGGGTAGTTCCTGCAGTGGTTCCTTGTGTTTGGGTTCTTCTTGAAGGGCTACGGGTTACCGTAGAGAGTCCTTCGAGAAGATGAAGAGGTAGTAGATGATGGCTACCACTTTGGGAAGTAGGGAACTCGAGACTTCGCTAGGGATGATTGTTGACCTAGGAAGACTTCGGTGTGAGGCCAAAGTTCTCGAGAGGTTCGTTTACTTCAGTAGAAGGAACTTTTAGCTTTTGTTATGTGCTGGATATCTCACCTGCCGAAAGTGACAAGTGTTGGTGCTGAGGCTCTAAGAGTGAGCAATCAGCGCGCTTGCGATATTCCAGGGTTAACCTCAGGGGCTTGATAGTTTTACCCCTTCTATGGCCAGGCAAGCAGTTCTGAGAGATTTCTGAGAGAAAGCTATCCTGGTTGCAAGGTAGCTAAAAGTTGGGTTGTACAAGCGGGTCCCTACATGTATATATACTACCTCGGACTGTTTGGCGATCTTTGGGTGAGATGCATAGAGGATGTGCTCGTGAGAACCAAAGACGCGTCGAGTCAGAGATAGGGGAACAGCCTGCATACCAACTATAGGTCCATGGGTAAAGGGGAGACACATCGTGGATGCGTGAAATGAAATGAAGTCCGAAAAGGGAAAGTGACTCGTTGCAGGGGAAGTAGAAGAGATAAGCACGAGTCACATCGATTGCAGAAGGCCAATCGAGGGAAGGGGAAGCCATATAAGGGATGGCGTATAGTAAGGGTCTGAAAAGGGGAAGCATAGGGGTGCGTAAGTGTCATGAGACATGTCATGTGTACAGAGGGAAGGAAAGGATGTCCAAAAAAGGGAAAAAGGTGGATAGTTCGTATCAGATCTGTGCCTGATAACTGACCATCCACTGCATCAGTAGCTTTGTTTTTGATGACAATGGGCTCATCTGGTCCTGGATGACCCTCTGACTCAATGGATTCAAGATCCATGCCTCTGTCATCTTCATCTGGCTCAGATGTGCTTGCACCCACATCAGATGTGACCTCAGAGATTCTTTGGAGTTTTGCAATGGTTTCTGTAGGTTTCTTTTGAGCAATTGGGTGGTCCTCTACTATCTGAACCCTATCAGGGCCTCCAGTATCTCCTTTGTCAAACATGACATCCCAAGTCTCAAAAATTCAACTGGTAGGTCTGTGCAAACCCACATATGCTTTCTTGTGATGAGCAAACCCCAACAGAATGCACTCAAGCGACTTGGCATCAAGTTTCTTGCACTTTCCCTCAGGTATGTGGGCATGTGCCTTGCAGCCAAACACACAGATGTGTGAAACTGAGGGTTTATTGCCAGTGAATGCCTCATATGGCATTAGGTTGCCTTCTATTGAATGGGTTGGCACTCTGTTAATTAGATGTGCCACATATAGGATAGCATCACCCCAGAAGGAGTTAGGGAGGTTGGCATTGCTGAGCATAGCTCAGGCTGACTTGACCAGAGTCCAATTCATCCTTTCTGCAACTCCATTTTCCTGAGGAGTGTACATTTGTCTTTTCATGGTGAATACCCTTGGATCTCAGGTAGGTACTAAACTCTACTGAGCCATACTCTCCCCCACCATCACTTCTCAGGAAATTTGGCTTCTCTCCAGTTTCAACCTTGGCTCAGCTGAAGTAGTCCTTTGTGAGGGGGAAGACCTCATCCTTGGTTTTAATTAATTTAACCATGAGATGGTGGGAATGTCCATTGATAAAGGTAATAAAGTAATGGTGACCTGTGTGCATGGTAGTCTCCATTGGTCTGCAAACATTGGAGTAAGTCCTATAGAGGACATGTGGGCTTTCCACACTTGACTTTGATCTTATTGCATTCTGGTGTTGCTTTCCCTCAAGGCAGGCTTGGCATGAAGAGGTATGATTTGTTTTGGAGCTGACAATCTCCATCCCTTCTACCATTTCTTTGCTGACAAGCCACTGAACTTGACAGACCTGGGAAAGGCTTGCTGGATCCTAGGTATTGAAATTATTTGAGACCATGATAAAGGGACTATTAAATTGTCTCAGCAAAGGTACCTTGAGAATATTCTCAAGCAATTTGGTATGAGTGAGGGCTGCTCAGTATCTACGCCAATTGAAGCAAATGTGAAACTCATCAAACTGGAGGATCTGGAGATCAATGCCACAGGTTATCAGAGTGATGTGGGTGCACTCATGCATGTGATGCTGGCTACAAGACCTGTCTTAGGATTCATGCTGGGAGTTCTGAGTCATCATGCTGCTACCCCTGGAATCAAGCACCAGACCACACTCAAATGAGTGTTCAGGTATCTTTGTAAAACACTTGATTCATGCCTCACATATTTGAAATCAGCCAGAAGCTCTCCTATGGGCTATGTTGATGCAGACTGGGCAGCTGACATCAATGACCAATCTGTAGAAAAGGGCTGTAGGCAGCCTCAGTAGTGACTCAACTACTATTATATTATAGTGTACCTGTAGGCAGCTACAGGTGATCAGTAAGTAAATACTGGTAAAAGAACGTGTGCACATACCCTCAGTAGTGACTCAACTACTGAGGAAACAGTACCAAAATGTACTACTAAGTGCGCTCTAAGCGCTTATGTAAGCAAGTGAAAACTCGCACCAAAAAGTATATCACACAGAGGTGATTCAATCTCCAACACACCCCCTGAAGCTCCACTGTGTGATAAGTAGAAGAGCAGAAAATAGAACTCAAAAGAATGTATACCAAATAATTCAATAAAACAAGTGTGTATTTTGCTGCTAGTGAGCTTCGAGTCCATGTGTACAACGGGTGTTGTTTGGTCGTGTTGATGCGCCGCGTTGTGGCAACTTCCTGTTTCGGAAATGCACTTGTAGTGCGCGCGCTCTGGCCTTGTACCGTGATCGTAAGGCCGCCGTTTTGACCGTAGAGGGGCTCGTCGTCGCCCCAAATCGATGGATGAGGCACCCCCTGCCTCTGATAAGCGCCGGCGATGTTCCAGGGCGATTTTCGGCGTTTTCTGGGTGCTCGAGATGGCGGAATGGTAGCACAAGCCTGTGTGTGCTCACCAGGGTACATGATCCCTCTCGTCTGGACGTTTCCAGCGTCGCTGACCTCGTTGCAGCGAACGCTTATGATGCGGGATCCCTCCTCTATGTTTCTGTATGGTCCGGAAGGTGTTGGAAGGAGTTGCCATGGCCACATGTGTGCTGCACGGGCACGGTGGGCGCTTCGCCTCCTACGGAGGTTGCTGACGGTTTCAGCACTTGTTTTGAGTTTTCCATGTCGGCGCGGGTCCATGAAGGTCGAAGGAGTATGCGTGAGGCCGTTGGGAGGCCATTTGGATGGCACAGGTGAGTACACGCCGGTGTGTGTGTTACCTTGCCTCCTACTGCTGCTGCGAGGTAGCCGTTTGGCCGTACGAAGATTTCTCGGCCGTTTTGCGTCGTTCCGCATCGATCCAGGTGGCACCCCCTTCCGCCAGTAGGTGTTGGCAATGTTCCAGAGTCGCTTTGAAGGACTGGAGAGCCCTTGGGGTAGCTGCATGTAAATGCCAGCTGTTTGGTGCGTATGCCCTCTCGTTTCGGATTTACTGGTGCTCCTGACTTCGCTACAGCCTATCCTCGTTGTCTGTAACCCTCCCATAGGGTGTTGAACTCGTTTGTAGGGCACTGAGAGGGATTGGAGCAGCCGCATGAGAATGCGCACTATCCAGTATGTGTGCCCTCTCGTTCTGGCTTGTCTCGCACGCCTGATCTCATCATAGCCTAGGTTTACTGTCCATGACCCTCCCGCAGGGTCCAGAGATCGATTCGAGTGTGCAAGGAGGAGCGGAAGTGGCCGTTTGGGGGCTGCTTGTACACGGTAGGCGTTTCGCCTCGTTTGTGCATTTCTGATGCTTCCAGCCATTCGTTTGACTCTTCTACATCGGTGCAGGATCTTGTAGAGTCGGGGAAGGTGTGAGATGCCTGTCGGAGGCGGTTCGGGTGATGCAGGTATGTCGTTCGGCCGTGATACCTTTCGTTTTGTGTGCCAACCTCCATTGTTAGCTAACAGCTTCTTCTCTGCTCCGTGTGAGCAGACGGCGCTGCTGTTCGTTGCATCGCTGTTACCGCTGTCACCCCATCTGCCAGCTTCTGGTGGGAAGACCTGTGGTATCACTGGTGTGCCGTGTTGCTTGAGCCAAGCGTGCTCGCTGTCTTGCCTCGTAGTCTCGTGCCGCTGCCGCGAGACTGCCGTTTGACTGTCGGAAGGTCCAGTGCGCTTCCGAGTCCGTCTATGAGGCATTTCCTGTCTCCGGAACGTATCCGTGATATTCCAGAGGCGTTTCGAGACTTCGCGAGATAGCGAAATGGGACCGCTGAGGATGAGGCGTCTGTAGCCTCTCATTTGCAGTCCACCAACTGTTTACAGGCTTCGTGCTGACTCTACCATGTCGGTGGGGTATCCGCGACGTCTTCGGAGTGTGCATGAGACCGTTTGCAGGTAGTCCGTGCAGCACAGGTAAGTGATCTGGCCGCTTTGTCTCGTGCTCGCTGTACTGACACTCTCTGTCACTTAGCAGCGCTTTCTCAACTCCATGCGAGTCGCTGAACTCGCTACTGAGCTTGTCGTCACCCCCACCACTGGTACCCTCAGCCTTATCAGGCTCCTTTGGGCGTCTGCCCACATGTACTCGCATGTCAACCGTTTGGGCGCTCGTGGCCCTTATCTCCAGCTCTGTCATTGTCGACCTGACGTCTGTGCTATCCCCCCTACCTGTTCGAGCAAACCCATGCACCCTCACCCCCCAGACCTCGTCAGGTGGGGAATCCCATGTGGAGTGCCTTCGGCGGGTTCGTTGCAGGCGTTGTGATACCCGCTTGCTTCGTGTACACGGCAACCTGAGTTCCGTGATTGTACCACTATGGATTCGCACTGGCGGCTTGTTCCGTAGTATAGAACGCTTTGCATGCAGAGCGGGGGGTTCGGCGTGTGTCCCCGGGGGATCAGGTACATTGGCAATCTTCACGCCACTCATCAGGATGTGCTCATTATGTTCGATAGACGCGTTTTCGATAGAGCATCCACAGGTATACCTAGTGGCATCGTCTGCAGGCTCGGATGCCTCAGAGATCCACTTGGGTAGCTTTCGGTTCTCTGCAATCTTGTCGGCGACGCGCTGACTCCTATTGTCAGCTGCTCGAAGCGTGGTTGCACGTTCATCGTGCCGTTTTGCATCCGTAATCTCAGCCTTGGTTGCTGGTAGGATATCATCCGCCTGCCGCACGTCTACGATCTCCACCTCGGGTTTCAGATACCCAGCTGGAATCTCAGTGCGGTCTCCTTCGCGCTCGTTCGAGTTCGCTGCGCAGCTTCCTGCCACCTGACTCTGTACGTCTACGATTGTAGCCTCTGGCGCCATGTGCCCATGGGAAATCTCAGTACGTTCGTGTAGGACCACTGTAGGCTGCTCGGCAGCTACAGTGTTTGCTGGAAAGCTCGTGCTAGTAACTCCAGTATGATCGCGTTCGTCTGGCTGTTTCGAGTTGACAGTCCCAACTTCAACCACTGGTAGGTAAAGTTCTATCTGCCGCGCGTCTACGACCTCAGTCTCAGGCATTAGGTACCTAGATTTGGTCTCGGCGCAGTCGTTCAGGCTGTCCGGGGAGTCGGCTTCTTCGCTAGGTGGATTTGATGCCTTGTCATGGCTGTCGCAGGTGCCCTGAGCAGTTTCACCAGCCGCGCTCTGCTCGGGCTGTGAGCTGCTCTGCTGCGTGCCTTGCTCAGCTGCTACCCAGCTCTCTGGTCTCGGAATTGAACCGAAGCGTTTTTCGAGGTAATCCCACTTCTCGTGTGGTGATTTCAGGTGTAGCATGAGGCCGAAAATGGTATCTGGAATACCACAAATGATCGTGTAGTTTACTGTCGCGTTCTGTTGTGTCCACAACTGGTCGGCGGTTCGCCATACCACGACCTCGTCTCGTTCCTCATCAGTCCGAGGTGTCCAACCCTCACCTCGACCGTCTAGCCCTGCTGGATGTACTGGTCGTGTTTCAGACCCGACTAGGAACCCCATCAAGCCGTTGTCTATAATGGCGCATAGGACCAAGCTTCCATAAGCTGTCCAATTGTGCCCATCATGTGCGAGCTCGGGTAGGTAGTCCATCGGTCTTATCCAATAGCTTCAGAGTAAAGACAGTAGTACTTTCTTGTTGAGTAGTCTCTTGGTTCGAGTCGACTACGAGTTGCTACAATAAAATTTTCCTTCCGTGCTATGCGGGGCTCATAACCTGTAGAAAAGGGCTGTAGGCAGCCTCAGTAGTGACTCAACTACTATTATATTATAGTGTACCTGTAGGCAGCTACAGGTGATCAGTAAGTAAATACTGGTAAAAGAATGTGTGCACATACCCTCAGTAGTGACTCAACTACTGAGGAAACAGTACCAAAATGTACTACTAAGTGCGCTCTAAGCGCTTATGTAAGCAAGTGAAAACTCGCACCAAAAAGTATATCACACAGAGGTGATTCAATCTCCAACACAATCTTCAGTAACTGGCTATGTGTTCATTATGTCTGGTGGTGCTATTAGTTGGTCATCAAAGAAGCAGACATCTGTGTTGGAGATTGAATCACCCCAGTGTGATAGCTTATTTTGGTGCAAGTTTCCTATGCTTACATAAGCACTTAGAGCGCACTTAGTAGTATGATTTTCATACTGTTCCCTCAGTAGTTGAGTCACTACTGAGGGTAAGTCCATATATTATCCATATTAGACTACTTACTCATACCTTGTAGCTGCCTACAGGTACATTGAATATTACAGTAGTTGAGTCACTACTGAGGCTGCCTACAGCCCTTTTCTACAATCTGTTGCCCTGTCCAGCACAGAAGCTGAATACATGGCCATGTGTGCAGCCACAAAAGAATCTATTTGGGTATGGACTCTCATTGATGAACTGGACCCCCTTCCTCTGGACAACCCACCATACTGTGCATCAACAACCAATCTGCTATATCCCTTGTGCTGAATGCCATGTTTCATGATTGGACAAAGCATATTGCAATCCACCACCACTTTATTCATGAGAAGCTGGACTCAGGTGAAATTTCTGTTGAGTTTGTTCCTACTACCAAGCAGACTGCAGATGTCCTTACCAAGGGCCTGTCTCATGAGAGACATATTTTGTGTTCTAGTGGCATGGGTATTATTTATTAAGTTTTATTTTGCTGAGTGGGCATGTTGTAGCACATTCTTTCTACATTGGTCAGCAATACAGCTTACATAATACCCTTTCATAGTTGTGTTCATTTTTCCCTTCAAGCACACCTCAGTCTTGACACACTCAAGCTGAGGTGAGATGTTTATGATACACTTGTTTTACTATATGTTCTGACTATACCAGTTCACTCTTTTAATACAGGTTAGTTAGTATATAGAGTCTTGGCACACTCAAGCTGAGTTCACTCTTTTAATACAGTTCAGATAATATTTTCCCTCCATGTCTGAAGAACCTTCAGTTCTTAAACAACATTAAGTTTGGCCAAAGGGACTCCTATAGCCTGGAGGTAGTAGAACAGTGTCTGGTGGCAATCTGGGACAGTCTAGAAAGGAGCAAGGTCACTCTCAACCTTCTCAAACTCAAATCTCATCTGGTATCTTGTCTATGATGATTAGGATTTAGAAAACTAAGTACATGCTAGATAATAAAAAAAGCTGACTAATTAATAAAACCTCACACTAAAGTAACAAAAATATAATAACTAGAAAAGCAAGTGAACAATATGAGAAACAAAGAATAAGGGTAAATTCCCCTGGTAGGGAAAATCTATTCCCTACATCTCCCCATCACTTAGATATCAACTGTCCTCAGTTGAGGTTCACTGTTGAACAGTAGGGGGAGGAGAGAAGGGGAGAGTGCTGTGAGTCAACTGCTCAGGTGATCAACATGAAACAGCAGGAACCAATGGGGAACATGAGGGTGAACACAGTAAAAAAATAACTGCATGAATTGGTCAATCCATTCCTGATATATTGGCAAAACCATCCAGAGCACTCCCTATGAGCAACAAATTTGAATATCTCTGCAGCCATTGCACCAACTGTGACTTAATGCACATTGTTCAAGAGCCCTTCAAGAGTGGAATAAGGTCCCTGAAAAGTGAGAGGTACTGTGGCAGAATGTGGGAGATATTTCATATGGTGTTGTATGGTGATGAGGCAGGGGGAGGAGAATGGGTCAGCAAATGACAACTGTGGGGACAGTGGACACGAAAATCTGGGAGGCGATTCTACACAGGTGGGAGAGCTCTATGTAAAAGGAATCTCACCTGATCAGACCATCCAAACCTGAGTTATTGCCAAAATTGTCTCATACCCCTCCAGAGGTAGGCTCAGCCCTATCTCAAGAATGGCTGCATAGAATTTGATGATAGAGCAGTCAACAGGGTCAGCTTGGTGAGGAGAACACAGGTTCCAATTTGTGAGAGGAATGGCCAAGAAATGAGGGAGATATGCTGCCAGGAACAAATGCCAGTGTGCCTGAACACAGAAATGTAGATATCTCTTGAACTGCTGAGTGCATCACCACAGAGCAGATACCACCAGATAGCTGTGAGCCAGTAGTGCAACTGAAAAAAACTGAAAGGCCCAGCACAAAAATGGGCAAGATATGCCACCCTGACCTGCCCAACCCTGTTTAAAACATAAAAACTCAAATTACTTTGGAACTGTGAATGCATGCACTATGTCTTGTATATTGTCTGGTAGGGTTCATCTAGTAGAGTCATGTCTAAAAAAAGCAAACAATTTGGACCAGAATTGCATGAGTTATGCCCCAAACATGGCAGCAGGTATGTCTTGAAATATATCTGTAGGCTACCTCAGTAGACTGTGAGCTACTGAGTAGAGTACTGTACCTGTAGGCTACTACAGGATGTCAGTAAGTAATATACTGTGAAATATATGAGTGCTTACCCTCAGTAGACTGTGAGCTACTGAGGGAACTCTATGAAATGTACTGCTAAGTCCGCTCTAAGGTGATTATATAAGCACCCAAACATCGCACCTAGGACCTGCAATACAGGGGAGATTTACATGCTCCAACAGTATGCACCAATGAATAATGGCTCAGCATGGTGACACAAAACACAGGGTAATACTCAAGGGTAGTAGGGAAATCACCTCTTGACTCCGCTCCAAGTAGCACCCCAACAAGGACCCTGAAAACCATCATCAACCTTGTCGACCCACACAGTGTAGAGCCCATTGCAGCACACTGAAACATATATTAGAACACACTAGACCCTCCTAGTACTACTCCAGTTTACCATAACACAGTGGGCAATAGCCAGACCATGGTAATGGTGCAGCTAGGGTGTCTGTCTCCCAATGTGGACACCCAGGTGTCGACCCAACAAGGTCACTCCAACACCCCAAGTTCAACCTGCCCAACCACTAGAAGTAGCAATCTACATGTGACAGATATAGTTAACAACCCAGATGAAGAGATACAAAATGCAACCGCAGGGAGAAAATTTTTGGACAAACTGCAGTATACCATTCCAGGTGATCCTGCATCACCTGAACATATTTCCTCCATGCTATTTCACATATCACAGATGAAAGGAGTCACTCCCTTAATCCGGTCTGCAATTCATTCTGCAGCCTACATTATGCAGGACATGTCTGAGTCCACAACAGTGCAATCCATTGTAGACAACATCACCACAAAATTGGAGACATCACTAATCACAGCCATCTCCCCCCAAATTGCAAGAGTCCTCACAGCAGCAGAAACACTAGACAAGCTGAACACAAAGCTAGAGTCAAATATTGAAAAGCACACAGAGTATGCTCCCCCCCATGCAGGTCTCACTGACCATGAATCTGTAGACACCTGACTCCAGACTCTGTCTGCTGACACCAATACCATCAAAGACACAATAAACAACTTGAAGGAATTAACCAAGGCAGTGCAACCTCCTGTGCCATCACCCTACCATGAAGCTCTACTCTCCCAGGCTCAAAGCACACCCCTGTCTCAGCAACATGCCCCAACCAACATTGTGAGAGCCCATGTGGCCATAAGGGAGTGCCAAGTACTGTTAGACCCAGATGCTGACCATCCACAGATTAACAGCAACATGTCCAAGGACAACATGATTGAAATGATCAAACAGGCAATATCCTCAGTGGAGACCATCAACAGCCTGCAAATACAGATCAAATCAGTCACAAGGCTATGCAATCATGGGATTCTATTAGAGCTCAATAGCATGGAAGCAGCAACATGGGTGAGGCACCCATTAAACAAGCTGATCCTCATCGAACAGCTTGGTGGCAAAGTCAAGATTAAGGAAAGACAATACAACGTAGTAGTCCCATTCCTCCTGATCTCTACTGACATTTCAGACCCAGCAGTCCTCTGGGACATCAAACAAGAAAATGACATCCCAGAGTCTGCAATCATGTCAGCCAGATGGATTAAGGACCCCTCCAAGCACAATGACAAACAATGGGTTGCACACACAATGTTCTCACTCAATTCCCCAGAGGCACCCAACAAACTGCTGAAGGATGGCCTGTACTTCAACATGGACAGGTTGTGCCCCCACAAGGACAAAAAAGAGCCGATAAGATGCCTCAAATGCCAGCGGTTAGGTCACATGGCCAAAGACTGTCAGCAAGAAGTAGACACATGCAGCACCCATGCAGGAGAACACTGTATCACCCAATGCACCTCACCTGACATTCCCTTTTGCATTAATTGTCAAGCTAACACACACTCCAGTGCTGACAGGCACTGCCCACAGCTCATCAAGTGGTGTAACACAATGAATGAGAGAACACCTGAAAACAACATGCTGTACTTCCCAACAGAAGAGACTTTGACCCAGGTCTCTGCCCCCCCCGAAACCCATGACACCAATAATCCAAACCAGGCCCCCATCTGGTCAGATCTGACCCAACATTCAGCCCCAACTATGGCAAATGACCTTAGGAGAAGTTATCCACATCAAGAACATGGGTCAAAAAAGGGGCCAAGGTAGATGATTCTGCAGTGGTCATGGCAGCCCACCACCAGCTTGCAGCTACAGCCTGCCAATGCCCTATCTGGCCCCACTGCCAGCTCCCTCACCAGGCACTGATGCTCACCCAGTAACCATGACAGATGATCACCCCCCTCCCCATGAACCTCTCTTATGAATGAACAACCCATTCATAACACTCAACTGACAAGATTATGCATATGGCAGCAAAATCTCAATAATTCAAGTATTGCATCATTCTCACTAATTAACAGTCCATTAGCAGACAACTGGGACATCATTGCCCTACAAGAACCACCCATTGACTCATTAGGAAACACAAAGGCTAACTCTCACTGGAGAGCAGTGTACCCCACACACAAGCTGGCTAAAGGAGAGAAGCCAAGAGCAGTAACTTTTGTAAATACACAGCTAAGTACTAATGCATGGGAACAGGTACAGTTCCCATCAGTGGATGTGGTCATAACAAGATTCAGGACAGCAGGCAGCATGTGCATGATCTACAACATCTACAATGACTGCACTCATGACTGGACAGTGGAGGCATTAGAACAACACCTTGCAGCGAACATAACCACAATCAGACCAATGGCAGAGGATCACATGGTGTGGCTAGGCAACTTCAACAGGCACCATCCTCTGTGGGACAAAGAACGGAACAATCATTTGTTTACCACAGCAGCCCTAGCAGCATCTCAGAAGCTGCTAGACATGGTAGCTGACTATGGAATGATGCAACTGTTGCTGAAAGACATCCCAACTTTGTAAGTCTCAAGCTCAGGTAACTGGACTTGACCAGACAACATGTTCAGCACAGAAGTGACTGCAGAATGAGTAGTATCATGTGCAACTAGTCCCAAGGATCATGGGCCAAACACTGACCACTTGCCCATCCTCACACAGATTGACCTAGCCATAGCTACCTCAGAGCCCTGACCAGCCTGGAACTACAGAGAAGTTGACTGAGTCAAGTTCAGAAGGAAACTTCATTCAGAACTTGAGGCATTAGGTCCACCAAGTGTGTTGGCAAGCGAAGCTGAGTTCCAGACCTCTGCCCACAACATTGAGCTCACACTGTGTAACACCATAGATACTGAGGTACCCAGGTTGCATCCCCACCTGCACAAGAAAAGGTGGTGGAACAAGGACCTTACAAATCTGTGCAATGATCTTGAAACACTAAGTAAAGCCTCTCACACATTCAGAGTGCTACCCAATCACCCAAGTCATAGATTGTGAAAAGATAAAGCCAAGGAGTATGACAAGGCAATGGGTAAGGCAAAGAAAGAACACTGGACAGACTGGCTTGAGGAAGTAGACAGTAACAGTTTATGGACAGCTAACAGCTACATCTCCAATCCCACAGGTGATGGCAGCAAGACCAGAATTCCTACACTACAGAAGAATGACAACAAAGGCAACATGACCACAGCTGATACAAATGAAGACAAAAGTTTCATGTTGGCACAGTCAATGTTCCCCCCACCCCCACTGCAAACATCAGTACCAGAGAACCACAAGTACCCAGAACAAGCCACAAAATGGTTCAAAATCATGGAGGACCAACTCCAGCAAGCAATCAAAAAGCTCAGCCTGTACAAAGCCCCAGGCCCAGATGAAGTGGCTAATATAGTATTCCAACACTGACCTCTCCTGGCTGAGTACTTACTTCCTCTTTTCAATGCAGCATTTACATTCTGAACATACTATGAGCCATGGGGGGAATCTATCATGGTGATCCTTCGAAAACCAGGAAAACCCGATTATATGACACTGAAGGCCTACTGCCCCATCGCACTCCTCAACACCACGGCCAAGCTGTTATCATCAATAGTCACAGATAGAACATCTTTCATCCTTGAAGCCCACAACTTACTACTGGCCACCCACTTCAGCAGTAAACCTGGTTGCTCAACAGAGGACTCATTGCTACTCCTGGAAAATACCATACACCATGCATGGCATCAACACAAGGTGGTATCAGTTCTGTTCCTAGACATCAAAGGAGCATTCCCAAATGCTGTTACTGACCAACTTATTCACAACATGAGAATGAGGTGTCTGCCTAAGGAACTAATAGACTTCACAAGTAGACTACTCTGCAACAGGAAAACCAAAATATGATTCAATGGCTTCGAGTCAGAATGGATATACATCAAGAATGGTATCAGTCAAGGCAACCCACTTTCAATGATACTATACATCATATACAGCTCCAACCTAGTGGACATAACAAAGGGGAAAAACAAACTGATGTTAGTGTTCATAGATGACACAGCACTCATCGCAATAGGAAAGACCTTCCACAACACCCACAGGTCCCTAGCTGATATGATGGAGAGAGAGCAAGGTGCATTCGAGTGGTCACATAAGCATAACTCTCATTTTGAAACCAGCAAATTTGTGCTAATGGATTTCACCCACAGCAGAGCCAAGGAGTGACCCATGATGACCATCAGAGGAGCCAACCTCACCCCCTCTGCCACTCACTGTTTCCTTGGCATAATACTCAACCAGGAACTCAGGTGGAAACAGCACACAGCCTTTGCCATTGCCAAGGGAGCTAAGCACACAATCATGATGCGAAGGCTCTCCTCAACAACCTGGGGAGTCCTGCTCAAGCTAATGTGCCAGATATATATCTCAGCAGTAATCCCCAAGATCACTTATGGAGCAAGCATCTGGATTCACCTGCCATACTCCCCAGATCATGATAAGAAGATGATAGCCTCACTGGGAATCACTAAGAGAATCTCCACAGTCCAGTGCACAGCAGTCATAGCAGCAACTGGGGTGATGTGTACATCCCCCACCAACTCACTCTTTGCACATGCCTATATTCCCCCAATCCCGATTCTCCTTCAGAAAGTCCTGTACAACTCTGCAATACAGCTAAGCTCACTACCCATGAGACACCCCCTCCACCCACTCATCCAGAAGGCAGCCAAAAGAAACATTAAAAGACATCAGTCAGCCCTCCACAAGCTAACCCATGATGTCAGTGTCAAACTGGGGTCCATCAAAACAACATGTCCCTGCCTGGTACCCCCCAGTGCCTCCCCAACCTATCACACCTTGATAGCAGCAGACAAAGATGATGCCATTATGGAGCAATGAGAACTAACTGACCATATGCAGATATTCATGGATGGTTCAAGTAACAATGGCCTGGTCAGGGTGGCAGCAGTGCTGTATGTCAACACAAAGCACATAGTGATGCTGCACTATCACTTAGGAACCAAATCAGAGCACACAGTATTTGAGGCTGAGGCAGCAGCACTCATACTAGCAGCTCACCTCTTAGCCACATGCAACAAGGTAACTTACCCAGCCTCAATTCTGGCCAACAACCAAGCAGTAATTAGATCCTGTGAGTGTCCATCATCCAAACCAGGCCACCATCTACTGTTGTCCTTTAGGTCAAAATTGCACAAGTTATCTAAGGAAGAGGAGCTATCAAGAAATGACATTACCATATGATGGATCACAGGTCACTGGGATGTAGAGGGCAATGAGTTGGCAGACAAGGAGGCAAAAATTGCAGCAGAAGGAATGGGAAAATCAAGCCCAGTATGCACCCTACCACCTGGAAGATGAAGATGAAGATGAAGATGAGCAGGAGCAGAAGCAGGAATGGGAACAAGAACATGAGTGGGAACAGGAGCAAGAGCAGGAACAAGAGGAACCCCCTTCTGGCCTCCTTTATCATCCATACCTGGACACCATCAACTTGAAGGTGAATTGGGAATTCAGGTTCCTCATATGTGAAGTATGCAAAGAAGCCATTAAAAAGCAGGATGTCATAGGCCATGTTAAGACACACAAGCTCAAGGTTGATCCTGGCCAACTGGCCAGGGCCACTGACCAACTGGAGGTGGTCTCTGACTTCCCTACTATTAAAGGGCCACACTTGCCTGTGAAGGGACTGCCTCTTCACAATGCATTTGCATGTTACTGCTCATCTGTATATACAAGTGAAGAAAAGATGCAACAACATCACAATAAGAACCACAGGGGCACTAAAAAGGATTGTTTTCACAAGTCATGTGTATCATTGATTTGCACAGATCTCACCTTTCCTCTGTCATAGTACCTGGGTATATACATATATGTGAGCATGATTGTCATTACTGTTATGGGATGTATGACACCATATTTGATCTACAATTTGCAAAATACAATACCAATCTATCTTTAGATACCACTTTCTAGTTATATATCTATTACATTTTCTGATCATAGTCATTTTGCACAAATCATACTGTCACCATATTTTTTTAAAAAAAATCTCCATTTAAAGTGCATTGGGGTATAATGCTAGTAAATTGATAAATAACTATGAACAATGTCTTAACAACCAAATCATTGCGAAGGATTTAACAAGCTGTGGTAGTGTATACAGTGTATACATTGAGCAATTGTAGATTTTAGATAGCAATGATGTAAAGAGCATATGAAGAATGCATGCTAAGTTAAGCAAGTTCATGCATGCTGTCAGTTCAGATGTCATGCTAACTACATACTCTTAGACCATTGTTCCAACCCATTGTTAGGAACAATAGCAAGCTGATCATTAAAAGACATCGCCTAAAGTCAATTTTTGTTCATACTCCTCTCTACTGCCTTTACTACTTGCTGATTACATCCAGCTCATAAAACAATCCATTCCTACTATCAGATGGCATCTTCCATTTGTATCCCCACTGCTGCCCTTAATGATGTGGCTTTCACTCTTCTAGAGCAGTATATGCAGGGCAAGATTTCTGATATGATCACTCTGACTAAGATAGATGTTGAGCTTGCTGTCACAGGTATCCCCTTTGACCAGGAAGAATGGCTCAATCTCATGGGGATCATCTTAATGGATCCCAAAGAGGGCTTCAATTCCATCAAGGCTGCTCAGCAGCTCAAGCAGATGAAGACAACCACTGTGTTGGAGGATGTTGCTGCATGGCAGCTAGTTTTGGGATGGGCAGCTAGTGATGAGATATCTTTCAATGATTTGTTGGCACAGATGAAGAACAAGTTTGGGGATAGGTTCAAGTTTGATGAATGGGTGCCTGTCTTCAACGAAGTGTTCAAAGCCTCTCACAAGGGTGCCACCATCACCATTGAGGTTGTTAAGGCTGCCATGATTGAGTGTGGCATCCTTTACCACCCCAGTAAGTAAATCCCCAAACCACAATGGAGAGTGATTTGTTGACATTTATCAGGTGTTCATGAACTCTCTGCTCCTCAGGCTTCATCTTCTGGTAATAAACTTTCTAATTCTACATCAAATAATTATTGAACAACCTTGCAGCCAGTGTCTCCCATGCCCCTCTTTCCTGTGATGTCTCTTCCTCAAAGACTTGTGAGTCAATTTTTCATCTTATGGTTCATATCCCATTGCCAACCCTCCCTCCAGGCAAGGTCTCCCACAAATCCAATGGTCCCCTACCCCAAGCAAAGCATTCAAGACCCAACATGTCCATTCATTGGTTCTTGGATACATCTGCACTGGAGGACACTGAGGAGGATGACAAAAGTGTAGATGAAAATGACCGAGATAACAAAGTGGATCACCATCCAAGAGTGACCCAGCTTGGTCAGTCTGGGTGAATGACTTTCAACCAATGCCTCAACAATCTTTTCCACCATTATAGTCATGAGGGGAGTGTTGCAGGATCTAACTTGAGAGTGTGTCAAAGCCCTGTATGTGATACCAATGTTGGCATGGATGTAGATGTGGGCCAGACTGAGCTGAGAATCTTCATGATAGAGCTGCCCACTGGTGAGTAACTGCTCCTTATTTCTTCACTTGATGGTCTTACCTCATCTTCATTAGCTGGTGCTGCAGCCTTTGTTTTAAAGAACCTCAAGGGCCAAAGTTTGCACTGCTGGACCTTCTGCTCACTCCCTCAACATATTTTTCATAGAAGCTTGCAATCTGTTGGAGGTTCAACAAAGCCTCCCCCTGTCACACAGCACCCTTGTCAAGGACATCATGCCAATACCAAGAGAAGAGCTGATATCCATCATGCAGCACTGCAACATCCTGGTATGTTCTTGGGTATGCATATTATTTGGTACCCTCAAGGGTGATATTGCCTATGTACTCTGCATTGAGGACAGTTCCATTGGCATGCTTGTCATTCCTTGGTCATTGCCTTACCAGTCTGACCCTCAAGGTCTGTCCAATGGATGGAGCATATTTGATGTGGACTTGGCCAGGGGGCATGGTTTAGAGGTAACCATTTCCACAAGTGATGAGGGGCATCCCATTGCCTACTGTGAGGGGAAGGAGTATTATTATGGCTGTAGTCTCAGCTACTTCCCCATGAAATGGGTGAAGGTAGTGAGCATGCCTTTGCCTGAAAAAATTGCCTGGTTTTCCCTGGCATCAGTAGATCCCCCATTGGTCAACTGCATGCTTATGAAATTCTCAGCTCAATGGTGGTGAGATGGAGACACTGGGTGGATTCATTATGGTGAATTTGCAGGCAAGTTAGCTTGCATCATCACAATAGACAGCCAATGTGAGTAGGTCATTGTCTGTGTTTCAATGGAGAGATCAAGTGATCAGGCTGTTGAGGCACTGGAAATCTCCATACATGATTTCAAACTGGAATTCCCTACTGGCACTTCTGTCCAGGTTATTGCAGGTCTTAACTGTGGCTTTTAGGGCATTGTGATAGGCAAAGTGGATGATATGTGCATACTGCAGGACAGTGACCAACAGGCAAGTCATGGCCTTGTGAAGTAGATTGTTTATTGATGTGTTTGTAGCTTGATGTCCTGGTGATATTCCTAGCATTGCACATCTCCCTGACAACATATGTACATCTCTCAAGAGCCTGACAACCAAGTGCTGGATGATCCTCTGATTTATGAGAGCTGCATACAACCAGGGGACTTTGTATGCATCATCAGTGGGCCACACAAAGGTCTTTGCAGCACACTACACTGGCACAGCAGCCATGAAATATTGATCACACCATCCATGCTTCAGCAGGCTGACCCTGACAACCTTGGAGATAAGGGAAAGTCCAGGGCCCAAGAACCTGAAGTTCCCAGTGGCAATGGCAATATTGATGAGGGGAGTGACCTCATACAGGTGTCTGTCAGTATGGACAAGGTGCTTATCATACCCCCATCTACCCTGCAATTCTCCAGGGAGAAGGGGTATGATGTTACTATCAGTGACCATGTTTGAGTGGCCCATGGTCCTGCTGTAGGCATCAAAGGGCTTGTTCATTCTGTTGACTTTGTATCTGGCCATCTTACAGTTCTGGCTGATGATGGTCCATTGGTAAGTGTTTGCACCTTCATGCTTTTATACTGTTCTAATGAAGTTATAGCATAATGTCCTCATCAGTTTTTGTGTCAAACTAGAAAACCATTCTCTTTGTGACATAGAGTGCCAGGTTGGTCACAAGGTATGGATCATCTCTGGTCCCAGAAAGGGGTATAGAGGAACATTGCAGTCAGTAGGCAGAACTTACTGCAATGTCACAATTGAATCTGGCATTATGTGTTACGCGCTGGATATCTCACCTGCCGAAAGTGACAAGTGTTGGCGCTGAGGCTCTAAGGGTGAGCAACAGCGCACTTGCGATATTCCAGGGTTAACCTCAGGGGCTTAATAGTTTTACCCCCTCTATGGCCAGGCAAGCAGTTCTGAGGATGGTTCGCAGAGAAGATGCTATCCTGGTTGCAAGGTAGCTAAAAGTTGGGATTTACAGGCGAGTCCCTAGGAGTATATATACCACCTCAGACTGTTTGGCAATCTTTGGATGAGCCGCGTTGAGGACGCGCTCGTGAGAACAAAGACGCGTCGAGTCAGAGATAAGGAACATAGCCTGCGTACCAACTATAGGTCCATTGGAAAGAAGGGACGCGTCGAGGACGCGTGAAATGAAATAGTGTCCAAAAGGGGAAATGACTCGGCTCGGGAGAAGTAGAAGTGATAAGCACGAGTCATGTCGATCCGGGGGATCGACTGCGAGAAGGGGAGGCCATATAAGGGATGGCATATAGTAAGTGTCTGAAAAGGGAAAGCATAGTTCGTGTAAGCGTCCGGGGACGTGTCACATGTACAAAGAAAAGGAAAAGAAAAAGAAAAGGGAAAAGATAGTCCATGGCGTATCAATACCCCCCTCTCAAGGCCGAAGCACCGAAGAGGCGGGTAAGTGTGGGAGGAAGAGTTTGAGAGAAGCTCGATTTTAAGTCGGGAGCTCGACTGCGAAGTCGGGGGGAAGTTTTTAATGATTGCCTTGTCGTAAGACAGAGGGGTTTGTTGGGGACCAGCGACGATGTCGGTTTGGCCTCGTCCTTGGTAGCACAGTTCCTGGTCGGGTCCAGCGAGATCCTCTGCCGTTGGCACACCCGATATGCCCTAGTCTGGTACAATCGTAGCAGTGCATACCCCAGAAGGGGCTGCTCCAGTCGATTTGGAGTCTCCCAGACAGGGTTTTCGGGAGGTCGTCGTCATAGGGGACGACAAGGAACGAGCTGGTTAAATGTGGAAGGGGGAAGGGGGACCGTGTGTTCAAGGCGTATGGTAGGCGTAATGCTCGTATGGCTGAGTTGAAGTAGGCGGAGTGTAGGAAGTTCCTCCAGTCCATCTCCACCGAGGGATCGTTCGGCGAGAAGGCTGGCTGTGTGGTCGAGAAGGGTCTTGACTCCTTCGAGCCGTACTGAGTGCCTGTTTGAGGCGATGTCGTCGTCAAGTCCGAAGGTAGAGGAGCTGTCATTTGAATCCGAAGACGAGCTAGAGCTCGTTGATTCCCCTTTGAAGCTAACTCCACGAGTCGTTGTAATTCTTCCCGCATCCAGTCCTCCTGGTTCACTACCCTCTGGCCGATCTTCTGTCCACGGCGGTGGAGATAGTCCGCTGAACTGAAGATCCGTTTCTTGGCTCGTTGGGATAGGAGGTTGAGGTCCAGGAGATTCTGGGCTCTTGCCCTTGTCGCATCCGAGAGCTGATGCTGGGTCAGAGGCTTGAGCAGAGGCGGGGCGAAAGTCTCGAAAGGAGCTCCAAAGGTTTTCTCCGAATTCCATGAAGGCTAGGTTCACAACGGCGCGTTGGATGTCCCCAACATCGTCGATATTGTCTCCGGTGAAGAGGTCGAGGTCGACCTTTTTGGAGACATGTCCGGCGATGGTTTCTGTTGTGTTGAAGATTTGGGGGACTCGAGCCACTATGAATTCTGAGCCTCAGTAGATTTGAGACAGCATCCATAGGCGGTCATGGTGTTCGCCTGCTCTCCAGCCAAGTGAGTCCCAGTGCTTGAAGTTTTCGAGCACCCACAGAATATGGAGGAGTTGTTCCACCGAGGGTACCAAGCGTGTCTTGGTCTCAGAGGGGGAGTCGACCTCGGACGCGGTCTGTCGCTGGGTGAGTTTTGGGGCGACATTTGGAGTGGGTGCGTCAGGGATCTCATGGGTAGAGGTTGTCTCTGTATCAGCGGTTTGGGAGACTGGGGAGGAGTGGCGAGAGGTGGTAGGGGTATTGCAGGAGTGATAGGAGCCGAGGGGTAGATAGGGTCTCTCGGGTAAGGCGGATGGGTAGGGGGCGGTCTTAGCGATTCTGGCCTTTCGCTTTCCCTTGGTGAGGGAGAGCGAATGAACCGTGAATGCGGAGTGGGGGTTCGGAACGGGTCCTGGTGCACCGGTGGTGACCTGGTCCCAGTGTTCCTGAATTGCTGTGATGTTTCGATCTGTTGGTAGGTGCTGTAGCGGGGGAGGTGGTGGAGAGGCGGAAAAGTCGTAGTCATCGGAGAAGGCGACGTGTGAATTCTCGTAGTCCGATAGGGTAAATTCGTCGAAGGAAGAGTAGTGTTCAGAGTTGTGTTCATGGGCCATGGGTGAGAGGGATCTTGTTGCGTCTCTGGTAGGAGTGGAGGATTTCGAGGGCGTTATATAGGTTTTCCTCCGGCTCCCAGGTGTTAGAGGAGTGGCCATATCCGGTCCATTTGACCAGGTATTGGTAAGTTTGTTGTTTGGCTGTTCCCCTGGGCGCAGAGACACGTCCCTTTGTTTTCCTTCTCGAGCCCATGACTTGGTGTTTGAGAATGTTCTCGACTTCCCATTCAGGTAAGTCGTTAATTAGGTCCGGTAGGGGTGGCGTTTCGGCTTTTCCATATTCGTCGTTTTCTTCGAAAGGGTAGATCCGTGACGTGTGAAATACCAGATGTATTCGCCACGTTTCGGGGATCTTCAGCCAAACAGCCACTGGTGAAATTACTTTCATAATTTCAAAGGGGCCAACCCGTCGAGGCGCCAGTTTCGCGCTTGGGACGTCCCTTTTAAGGGTAGATGCATCTAGCCAAACTAGATCACCTTCCTTCGGGGCGGTGTAAGGTCCCTTGCTGCGGGCTCTCATCACTTCTTGTGCTGCCTTGTGAGCTAGAAGTGCTGAGTCTCGATTGGCGGTGAGTTTTTGCATGCGATCATCGACTGCGGGTGTATCCGTTGAGGCAGAGGCGGAAGGGAAGGGCGCTGGGTCATATCTGTAGAGGAGGGAATAGGGTGTTTGATTATGGACGGAATGAACCCGAGAGTTGTGCGCGAACTCGGCTTGAGGTAAGTACCGAGCCCAGGCTTCCAGTCTTGCGTCGCAGTACATCCGCAGGTAGGTTTCGATCTCTTGGTTTACGCGTTCGCTTTCGCCATTGGTTTGGGGGTGGTAAGCCGTGGAGAGTTTTTGTTGGATCCCCAGGGCTTCGTAGAGTTTGGTGGTGAAGGCGGAGGCGAATTGTGGACCCCTGTCCGATATTACAGCGTCAGGCACGCCATATCGGGGGTACACGTAGCGTAGGAAGAGATTTGCCAATTCGACGGAGTCGCATGTTTTGTTGCATGGAACAAGGATCACTGCCTTTGTGAGTCCCTGATCCACGATGGTGAGGATGGAGTCGTATCCTTCTGACTCCGGAAGATCTGTTACGAAGTCCATGGAGATTTGTTTGAATGGGAAGGGGTTTTTCGCTGCGTCGTTTGGAGTGATGGGAGGCGTGAGAGGGTGAGTGATGACCTTATTGGCTTGACAGCCGGGGCATCCCTTCACGTACTCTCTTACCTGCTTCCACATTCCGGGCCACCAGACTTCGTTTCTCATCTTCCAAATCATTGCTTTCACTCCAGGGTGTCCAGCCACTGCTAGATCATGGTTATCCCAGAGGTACTCGCGTCGGAGGGGAGGGGGAATGTAGAGGCAACCGTCGCATCGCTTGGTTTGATCATTCTCCTCCTTTATTGTGTCGGTTTTGGTAAGAGTCTCGTCTTTCGGTGTCGATTCTCGTATTTTGCTGAATAGCTCTTGAGAAATCGCGTACACTCCCCTATCCAATCGTCGTGCATTGCTGGACAACTTGTTGTTGAGATTGGAGGTTTGGGTGGAAGGGGGTGACGACGAAAGAGTGTGGCTCTTTTCTTGAGGTGTTCTTCGAGGTGTAAGTGGGGCTTCTCCTTTTCTTTCCTTTCCCTTCAGCTTATGCACGTTGGTAGAAGTCGGTTTAGGAGGTGGGTTTGCCGGTTTTGAGGGCGAAAATGGGAGTTTCACCCCCCCCTCGAGCCACAATGAGTCCGGTAGCACCGTAGTCATTGGGGAAGGGTCGGCGGAGTAGTCGGGTCGGTGGGAGAGGGAGTCCAGGATAGTCATTAGTTTACCCAGTTTGTGCGCTAGCTGAATAGGGAAGTCTTGAAGGAAAGCTGCCCATTGTGTTTGCCTTCAGCTGAGTTGTTGCGGTGACCGATAATAGGTGAGGTTTTGATGATCGGTATACACCGTGGTGGGGGCGACAGGGGATATGAGGTAGTGTCGCCATTCCTCGAAGGCTCGCACGATGGCGAGGAGTTCCAGGTCATACACCTGATAGTTTTGTTCTGCTCCGACCAGGCTTCTCGAGAGGTAGGCACAGGGATGGAGCTCTCCATCCTCAAATTGTTGGCAGAGGACAGCTCCGGTGCCGACGGCCGAGCCGTCAGTGAAGAGGGTGAAGGGTTTTGAGAAGTCGGGGAGTCGCAGAACTGGCTGGGAGCACAGCACTTGTTTAAGCCGCTCGAAAGTGTCGGCTTGCTCCATGTCCCACTTGGATGGGACGTTCTTCTGTGAGAGGCGATGGAGGGGCGTGGCAGTTTGAGAAAAGGACGGGATGAATTGTCGGTAAAAGTTGCAGAATCCCAGGAACTGGCGTAGTTCGTGTAGGTTGTTAGGGGTTTTCCAGTCCTTGATTGCTGCGAGTTTGGTTTCCGAGGGTTTGATCCATCCTTGCTCGATTAGGAAGCCCAGGAATTCGACTTCTTCCATCTCGAAGGTGCACTTCGAGATTTTCAATCTCAGCTCTTCTTTCAGGGCGATCGCCAAGAATTCCTCCATTCGCCGATAAAGCTCTTCCTTTGTCTTCGCGTGGATCGTGACGTCATCCATAAAGATGACGAGTTTCTTCGAGTCCATCATGTCGGCAAATGTAGTCTCCATGTACCGCTGAAAAGTCGGTGGGGAGTTACATTGCCTGAAGAACATGACAGTTGGTTTGAAGAGTCCTCGCGGGGTGATGAAGGCTCCTTTCCACTCATCACCCTCCTTTACCCGAATGTTAGTAAATCCCCAGCGAATGTCGAATTTCGCAAAATATTTTGATTCGGCCAATTGGTCGAGAAGGGATTTAACATCCGGTAAAGGATAGGAATCCTTTATCGTAAATTTGTTGAGTTCACGGTAGTCTTGTACTAGCCGCTTCTTCCCATCCTTCTTTCCGACGAAGAACACTGGAGAGGCTTGAGGGGATTTCGATTTCTTGATTTTTCCTGCGTTCAGGTTTTCTTCCAAGAACTCGTCCAGTGCCTGTAATTCTTCTCGCGAAAGAGGATAGATGGGTGCTTTCTTTGGTTTGAAGTCGTCCGTAAGTTTGATCTCGTGATCAAGGTACAGGCGACGAGGTGGTAGTGGGGTGTCTTCTTCAGAGAAGACTTTTCGATATTTCTTGTAGTGCAGCGGGAGTGCGACATCCTCTTTCTGGATGGCGGCTTCGAGTTGTGTTGATATTGATGTTTTCCGCAGCGTTACAAGTTCTTCGTCCTCGTAATCTTCTTTGTCCGATGATAGGTTCAACTCCCTGAGACAGGGGTCTCCGAACCCAATCATCTTCCTTTTTCTCCAGTCAAATATTGGATTGTACTCGGCCAAAAAGGGCATCCCTAGCAGGACGTCTTCGCAAGATTTCAGCTCCATTTCAAAGGCATGAATCTTCACCAGTTTGTGAAAAATTCGAGCGTGGAAAGTGCAGATGTGTGTCACTTTCTGTCTGCTCGGCCCTTCGAAGCTTCTCACCGTCCAAGGATGTTTGACGCGAGTTCGTTTCAGATTGTACTTGTGTACAATCCTCGGGTGAATGACATTGACCTCTGCGCCACTGTCAATCACCGCTTTGATTTCTGCATCTTCCCGGTCGACCAAGTACATGGACCCGAACAGAGAGGAATTCGAAACAGTTTTCGATTGCTCAAAGTCCGTATCTACAGAAGTAGATTTAGTAGTCCAGTTTGGTCGAGCCGAAGTAATGGAAAATTGTCCAACTCCACCCTGCGCAGCCACGGGGGAGTTTCTTAAAAATCCTTCTTGTTGTTCCGGATATTGTCATTGGTGAGAGTATGGACTCCCACCATGTCTCTTTCTTCGTCTTTCTCCAGTTCTTCAAGAAGTTGCCTGATTTGTTGACGGCGATCCCGTCGATCAGGGCTTTTCTTCTCTTTTGGGCATTCCACCCTTCGATGTCCGGTTTCGTTGCATCCCCAGCACGTGATCTCTCTGACCCACGATTGTGAGTTGCCTTTCTGGTTCCAGGACCTTTTAGAGGGTCCACCAGAGTTTTGTCGGCGGTCCACGTCCATCGCATACGGGTCTTTATCAGGTGCTCGGTGGGGTCTTGAATAATTTTGCCCCAAGATGCACTGGTCTTCTTCGGTTTGTCGACCAGTGAATAGTCGAAGCTGAGAGAGCGCCGTTTGCGCCACTGTGGCCGATTGGATCCATTCTGCCGGGGTTGTCGGGCAGGTGTTGGTTTTGAGGATCCACTCGTTCAGCTCAGCCTTGAGGCCTCTTCCATAGAAGACTCCTGCCTCTGGGCTAGTCTCTGAAAGCTTCGCTCTATTCATCGCGTTCAGGAAGTCGGTGGTGTATTCTTCCAAGGTTCTTGTCCCTTGTCTGATGGCCGAGAGTTTGAGTAAGGCCATCTGAGATACGTCGCCGACTTTGAACATCTGGTCTAGTTTCGCCAGGAAACCTGCCCATGTGTCCACTATATGGACCGTGTCGAGTAGAAGGGACTTCTTGGCATAATTCTCTGCCCAGGCTTGTGCTGAGCCCTTCGTCATGAAGGAGAGAGTGAAGCCAATTTTCTGCTCGGCTGTCCGGTATATGTGAGAGTTGATGCCCAGATAAGTTTTGATTGATGTGAGCCAGGCATCATATGTGGCATGGTTGCCATCATACTCTCGTGGACGGTTCAGGCTAAGTTCCTTTGCTGACCCCTCTCCAGAGTAAGAGTCGCGTCCCTTTCCTTTCTCCTCGGGACCTCCTCCAGAGCCTCCGGGGTCTCTTGGTTTGGTTGGGATGGTAAAGTCCGTAGTGGACGAATACTTCTCCCGGTACCACCTCACCAGGTCGGTGACTGGTACCTCAGTTTGTGATCCGAATGGATCTTCCGACATCTTAATGTCGTGGTCTTGTAAGGGTTGAGTTTCTTGAAATAGGTCGCCTCCGAGCGAAGAGTTCTCCTCTTCCTCCTTAGGCTGTCGGGGTGTGTTGAAGCGGGGGTCTTCTCCTGCAGGCGGGTTCGTTAACCCAAAGGCTGCAAAGACTCCTTTAGCTCCTTCGAGGAAAGATGGGGTTGGTGTGGACTCAAAGTCCTTAAGGGAAGGTTGCCGGTGAGTAAGGGATCCAGGGATGTGAGAAGGATCCGGTCTCGAGGCAGCGGGGGATCTCTCTTCCGGGGGATAGGGATGGAAGCGAGATGAGGAGTGTTCTCTCTTGAGGGGTAAAGCAGATGTTCCGGAAGACAATGGTCTTTCCTTCTGCTTTTGTTCCTTTCTTGAGGGAACCGGGGGTCGGAATTTAGAAGAGGTTGTTGATCCTGTTACAGAGGGTGGCCTCTGAGGATCAGGTGGTGTGTCTTGATGGGAAGACATGTTGAAGTTGGGTGTTGAGGTTGAACGAAGGCTGGGGTAATTCCTGCAGGGGTTCCTTGCGTTCGGGTTCTTCTAGAGGGGCTGCAGGTTACTGCAGAGGGTCCCTTCAAGAAGACGAAGAGGGAGCTTGCACTTCCGCTTCGGGAGTGGTTGGGGAACTCGAGACTTCGCTAGGGACGATTGTCGACCTAGGAAGACTTCGGTGCTAAGCCGAAGTTCTCGAGAGGTTGTTCGTTTACTTCGGTAGAAGGAACTTTTAGCTTTTGTTACGCGCTGGATATCTCACCTGCCGAAAGCGACAAGTGTTGGCGCTGAGGCTCTAAGGGTGAGCAACAGCACACTTGCGATATTCCAGGGTTAACCTCAGGGGCTTAATAGTTTTACCCCCTCTATGGCCAGGCAAGCAGTTCTGAGGATGGTTCGCAGAGAAGATGCTATCCTGGTTGCAAGGTAGCTAAAAGTTGGGATTTACAGGCGAGTCCCTAGGAGTATATATACCACCTCAGACTGTTTGGCGATCTTTGGATGAGCCGCGTCGAGGACGCGCTCGTGAGAACAAAGACGCGTCGAGTCAGAGATAAGGAACATAGCCTGCGTACCAACTATAGGTCCATTGGAAAGAAGGGACGCATTGTAGGGAGAGTATCCTCTCCACTAGGTATTTTGTTTTATTTCATTGTTTTTACTTACTGGTCTGTTTTCTTTCCTTTTCTTTATCTTTTTACTTCGTGTTTGGACGCGTTGTGGCTTACATAAGCCCGTGCGAGTACTTCGAGCACCTGTACATACTTAGAAACAATAATAGACGATCCACCATAGACGAAAAGCCGGAAATATAGACGAAGTAGAGGTGGACTTTTGTTTCTCTGTCCTCTGATGTTCTATAAATGTTTTCTTGAGTCTCTTCTGGATTTTTGGGCATGTTTCTGGTCTTTTCTCTCCCTCCCTGACTCTGTACCAGGCAATTCTAGCCTCCTGGGTCGAACTGAGACCCCTTCCAACAGGAGCCTATTTTAGCCTCCTCCCACACTCATTTAACATCAATCTTTACAGCGTCGAGGACGCGTGAAATGAAATAGTGTCCAAAAGGGGAAATGACTCGGCTCGGGAGAAGTAGAAGTGATAAGCACGAGTCATGTCGATCCGGGGGATCGACCGCGAGAAGGGGAGGCCATATAAGGGATGGCGTATAGTAAGTGTCTGAAAAGGGAAAGCATAGTTCGTGTAAGCGTCCAGGGACGCGTCACATGTACAAAGAAAAGGAAAAGAAAAAGAAAAGGGAAAAGATAGTCCGTGGCGTATCATTATGCAGTTAAAAAATACTGCAGTTGTCACTGACACTGCAAGCATTTCACAATTTTTCATGCCAAAATATCTTGAAAAAATTGAAAAAAGAGATACTCTTTTATTTGGGCTGTGTTCACAGAAAAAATGCAAATATAATATTTTGTTTTCTTTGTCTTTTCTGTGGACAAACATGAATTGATGGTAGTGCTGATTAGCTTCTGCACTAATGGGTATTACCATCAATCAATGTTTTGTGGCAAGTCATGCAAAGAAAATAAAATATTATTTTTGCCTTTTCTCTTTGAAAACACCTCTGAAAAAAGAGTATCACTTTCTTCAATTTTTTTAGTATGTTTTCTGAAGAAAAATTGTGAAATGCTTGCAGTGTGAGTAAGTGACTTCCTCTCCTAGTAGCACACACTAACTCCCCCCCTTTTTTTCCCCAGATCTGGCATGTTCCTCAATGGGACCATCTTGGATTCTACACAAATTGCAGCATTCATAGAACTGCACCAGAAGTCATTTGTTTGGACTGCACCTTGCAGCACTACTCCACCCATGTCACAGTTGACTGTGGATCCTTCAGCCAAATCAGGCCCAAGCACCTTGGCCTGTGACCCCTGGGTCCCTCACTCTGACAATACTACCCATCAGCCCCTCAACAAGCTGGCACAAGCAGATGCTGACTACAGTACATAGACTTTCCACTCCATCATAGATCTGAACTAACTTTACTGTTCAGGGTGTGTTCCTTGGCTCTTTGACAATAATTTCTGTGACTATGCCAACTGGTGTGTATGCCTGAGGGTTGCCATGTCTTACAACCATGGTTTGCTGCTCAAGCAAGTGGTCCACACTATGGTTCCTGACTGCTTCTCTATGGTCATACATGGGCTTGGCTTAGCACCTCCTGGTCATGCATCAGTCACTGTGACCTCAAGTACAGTGAGTGCAAATATCAAACATCACTTCATTCCAGCACATGACTTGACTCCCATGAACCTGAGAAGTGCTGGTCAGTATTGTCTCATAATACATGGCAAGCTCACTGGCCAAATTCACTGGGTTAAGAAATGTCAAGTGAAAAAAGATCCAAAAGGGGTAGAGTTGGAGGATGGTACCAAGCTTCCACTGGGGGATGTTTGTCAGGTGATCCCCACAAATTGACCAAGCAGTAGGTCTCAATCTAATATGGCTGTAATTTCCTGACTTTTCTAATTCATAGGGGTGAGTTGGGTTCATATGTGCACATCATTGTGTATGTAGGACCATGGCATCATATAAATGTAGACCCTATGCAATTCATGTCCTTCCTGAGATATAGCTTTTCTCCAAAGATAATGCTTGTGATCCACTAGCTCTTCCTCAGTGCTGTTCCAAAGCTATCATCTCCATCTATGCCATCACCTAAATATGCTCAATCATGTTGATGATCTGACAAAATGAATACCTAATGTGGAGATTACTGGGCAGGCATTGGGCACCTTGTGCCCCCTCATTGCATAATCACTTCTGAGTGTATGGAAACTGATTTCTAATTATTTACTTTTGTATTACATTTTGATCATTGGAAAATCTATTATTTCGATGATCTCAGAATCTATTGTGTAACATTAAATTAAGTGTGCCTTCAAAGTGATTTCCAAATTTAAACTTTACTTATTGTTGCTATCTTTTTGGGCAGATACATATTATTGTCAATAACCTTGCAACATTCATGCTATATATACTTTTCAATTGTCTTTGGATAGATATCATAATGTTTCTCCTGATATAAACTAGTGATAAAAATTATAAGCCTTCTTGGAATAAAATTTTACAAGGGTGTGGTAATTTGAATCATAATAAAAAATATTGTTTTCACTTTTGAATACTCTTTAAAGCATCTGAAAATATTGAAACTGCCACTGTGATATCAAATTGTCACTGACATTCTTTCCACTGACAATACTTCAAACAGTGTCAACACACAAATGTCAGATTAAACTTGGAATTTCTGATTCATATTTCCCACTACATTTACTCCCAGTGTAAATTCTGCTAACTGTGTTGTGACATCTGATGGCAACATTGCATCTGTGCTGAGCTTTGAGAGTCAGAGTTCATGTGATCATTGACTGTCAGATGTCTACACATCACCATTTGGGTCACCTTGAGGTTTCCTTGTTGAGGACTGATTAAAATGGCAAGTTCAAGGCTTGTCTATCAGTAAGTAGCAAGTGGTGGAGAAGTAAAAAAAATGGCCACTTACTGGTATGGACTTAGTAGTAACTAACACAATGTGGTGGGCAAAATTTATGCTGGGTATAAATGTAATGGGAAATGTGAATCAGAAATTCTAAGTTTAGTCTGACATTTGTGTATTGACACAGTTTGAAGTATTGTTGGTGGAAAGAATGTTGGTGACAATTTGGTAATTTGGTGGTCATGTTGCTTGTGTGTGAATGTTGTCCCAAATGGGAAGTATCAGTGTTGACAGTATGGTTGTTGGAACTTCATAAACTGACAAACAATAGAAATAGAGCTAAAATTTAAAGTAATAAATTTATGTACAAAAAGTAGTACCAAACTTCATGTACTATGTGGATTTCATAGGTATTAAATGAAGTTGAGTACTACATTCTGTAAATGAATTTTTACTTCAAATTTTAGCTCTGTTTCTAATTGTTTGTCAATATATCAAGTTTTGATGACCATATTTTTGACACTGATACTTCCCATCTGGGACAATGTTCACATGTGAGCAACATGACTGCCAAATTACCAAATTGTCACCAACATTCTTTCCACTGACAATACTTTGAACTGTGTCAATGCACAAATTATGTCAGACTAAACTTAGAATTTCTGATTCACATTTCCCATTACATTTATACCCAGTTTAAATTCTGCCCCCCACATTGTGTAATTCTTCAGCATGACTGTAGTCACGTGCCACGAGTAGTGCGGATGCATCCGTATGCGGTGATTGCTTTTCTGTAGCAAGCTTTTGTCTTAACAAGCAACAACCTTCTGACTCAGCCGAACTGGTAGAACACACCGGTAGTAAATGTCGCCGAAACTCTGCTAGGCTGTAAGGAACGACCGAAATGCCAAGAAATACTGTTTCGACGCCCCTTTTGATACCGACGCCATCATTATCTACCGGGGACCAGACTGCAGACAGCATTCCCAGTGCAGCGTTCGAAGCCCTCATCGATCTCTTGGATTTTGACGGCATAGACGATGTACCCCCGACTTCTACCATTCTGCGGGCTCGAATTACAGCAGACAGAGCTGCGCTCAGAGATGCATGTGGAAGTGATTTTGAGAAGATATGTAGTATGTTTGAAGGCCAAAATCACTCGGAGAGTCAAGGATGGACACCAGTTGAAGCCATTCAGTCGGATCAACAGGTGCTGGATTCCCTCGGTGGAGGTGCACAAGCAGACGTGGACGATCCACGAGACATTGTAAGTGTATCCTACGGCAGTTAGCCTGTCTTGCTTTCTTACCACTTTTGTTGACACCGACAGGTAGAGGACACACTCACCTTGGAAGCGAGTCCTGTTACTGTCACCGTACAAAATTCACGACCAGACAGAAGCAGGTATCCTGACGTAGTCTTGTTTGGCGCGAGCAAGATCCTAACATATAACCGTCTGGTCGACGGCAGACATCCGTAAACTCAACCTTATGAGCGACGCTTATACAGGCAAAGGCAGGGGCAAGGATAAGTCACAATACGAGACCATGTATGATGAAGCCTGTACAACATTTCATGCTAGAGATGCAGGCTGCCACACCATGAGTGCAAAGTCTCGGGCGCGGAGAGCCCTACATCATATATACATACCACGATTCAATTTTCACCAGAGGAAACTTGTGCTTTATGTTGCATTCTAGGATCTGAGGATGAGGGTGATACATGATACATGTGAAGGGGAAGATAGTCGAAAATAGGAACAGATCAACCACAGAGTTAGGCAAAATACCTGACCTGATTCTATTAAAACATACTTCAATCCCTCAATTCTTCGGCGTGCAGCATATGTATGTACTCCGCATGATTACGGCATGAATGGACCACAACCTGTATTCCGAAGCCAGACACATCATTCACTTGTACTGGCTACTGCATTGGAGAACCCAGTGGCACGACATGCGCTTCCAATGGACTAGGTTTCCTTCCTCGGAATGTCGGCAACAATATCCTGCAGAATAACTTTTGATCGGGCTCACAGGGAGTGTGAACATGATAAGTTCCGCCATCGTTTTCACTGTCATAACCCATGATATTGGGTATGTGAACATCTGCAGGCTGCGATGTAGGGGGGATTTGGAGATTACCTAAAATGGGTATGAAGCAATGGTTGGAAAAGGATTACGCTCGCGGCCCAGCCCAGTGTGCGCAGTAGCGTGCCAAGTGAAAATGGTGGCAGGATGAAGAGCCCAGGCAAGAAAGTGTGGCCAAGTTGGCTGCATGAATCACTGAAGATTGTGAACATCAGGGAAACTAGAGTGTGAACCCGGTCTCGCTGATATTCTAGTTGGGGTCTAGGGCTAGCTGGCAAAACAGCAGGGGTGAGGACACTGGTTTAGGGGGGGAGGCTATTACATGGTCAGCATGTCAGTCAGGCTCGATAGGCGTGTTATAATCCAGAAGGGCACGGAAATGAAATATCTCCGCCCATTGCCGGATTACGGTTTATCAATGGAATCCTCGTTTGAGGGTCGTGGACCGAACGAAGGGCACATAAAAGAGTTCCACATTGATTTCGCCATCCCCCTGACTTCTCCAACTGAGTGCAGGGTATGTCCCATCGCTTCAACCGACTTGCGTTGTCGAAAGACTAATACCTCAAAACCAGATATTGCTCAACGAAATGGGGCAAGTGTTAGTGGTTGGTTGCGTCGGAATTGCTGGCTATGGTATGCTCCGACTTGCATGGCATATCTAGAAACTCCTCCGATATGTTTCTACACGTCCCGTTTGCGACAACCAAAGACTACGTTCCATGGCTGAAAACAAGAGTGGAGAAGAGTACGTGCGGGGGATCGCTGAGCTTGCCGCGAAGAACGTGAGTGAAGCAGCCTGCAAAGCGGATGAAGCTAAAAGGCAGTTACAACAAGTGATCGAGGACAAGGCAAGAGCTCTATGCCATGAAACTGAGCTCACTTGTGAAGTTGAGAGGGCGAAGAGGAGGCAGCAGACCATACAGGCAGAATACGGCACATCACGATTTGGTGTGTTCTGGTACAGTCGCACTGAGTCCGGTGCCGGAAGTTTGGACAAAGCTCGGAGAGAAACCGACCGTATCCAGGAGCAGGTCAAGGAAGCTGTACAGAGTACCATCGAAATCACTGAAACGGTGAAGGTTACACAAGCGGCAGTAGCTAAGACTACACGAGAAGCTGAGGAAAGTGTGTGTGCTGCTAGGGTGGTGCTTGAAGAAGCAGAGGAACGCCTCAGAAAAGGGATACAGCCAATCGTCATACCCACATCGGATGAGCTAGCTGTCGTGAAAACAAGAGTGCAATATGAACAAGGTCGTTTTCATTTCGCCATTGCAGGTGTCGCTGGCAGTGGCAAGTCATCATTTGTCAATGCCATCCGTGGGGTGGATACTCAGCATCAAGATGCCGCAGAAATAGGAGTCGCCAAAACCACTGTTGAGATAGGTTGATATTCTGACCCCAACCCCGATTTGCCATTCGTGTGGTACGATATACCAGGAGCAGGAACTCTGCAACAGCCAGATTGGCTGTACTTCAACACACAGGGTCTCTTCGTGTTTGATTGCGTCGTTGTCCTGTTCGACAATCGCTTCACGCAGATGGACATCGCGATCTTGACGAACTGTATGAGATTCCAAATCCCCACTTATATTGTTCGCTCGAAAGTGGACATACACATCCGCAACATCATGCAGGAGGATGGGTATGACAGTGATTGTGACGACGTGACCATGTGTGAGTCACTGTTCCCCAGTGCCCATGGACAATTCATTGCAGATACGCGAGCAACTGTCAAGAAAAACCTTATGGAAGCCAGCTTACCTGACCAACGGGTCTACATAGTCTCTAACAAGACACTGTTGTCAATTGTCAGAGACCGCTCACTCAGATTCCCTCATAGAATCATCGACGAGCTGGAGTTGATTAAAGATGTCCTTGACGAGGCTTGCTCTCATCGTTGTGGAGTCCGCGCCGAAGACGATGACTGCCCAGTTTAGATAGCCTATGACATCACCAATAGACATTGCAGAGACATTGCAATGTCACATTATACCAGAGGGTCTGGTTCCAAGTAGAGATTATTATGACTACTTAATTTCCAACGACGCGTGAGTCTGAAACTCGTTCAAGGAGACGATTTCGCGGTGCATGTGTAACATGGAGAAGGAGGTGTCTTGGTGAATCCTCTACGCCAACACTCAATCGGCTTACAAGGCATACCTCGAGTAAGACGGGGTATTGTGGTCATCCCCGCCCAGGACCGTCACCGTCGCATTTACCTGCATTATCGGGGGTCCGTTTTTACCGAGCTTTGGGGCACCAACCACGCAATTAGGCACCTTCCATTGAGATATTTCAAGTTGGACTGCACCTTCACTACGCTATTGCCAGTACCTTCCGAGGTCACAAATTAGGGTAATATATGGTTCCTAGTTGCGTCACTGGATCCGGACAGGTTTCATTCATCACCTACTCATTCTCCAGGTATCCTCGGAACGCCAACGTACAGTGGTCGATAAGTGGTGAGCACTCATCGATTCATCGATTATCGTCTCTACATATGATGTATGCTAGGTGACCGCGGGAATGGCGTTTCCCTGGTATTGTAAATTATCACTTCATCATACCTGCCGACGTGACAGCGACACCCTTGTGCATCCACGGATTTCTAGATTTGTGGCATAAGTATTTAATATGGGCGACGTGGGTAGGAACTGACCCGTCACAAGTATGGCTGGCGACATCAGATAAAACCGTGGGTCCAACATGGGTATCGAGTCATTTATGCAAGACAGACATGCCAACAGAGACTTCCGCCGACTCGTCAAAGAATCTGTGTGACCATCTCGTTGCACCCTTGGACTATGTAGGGGTTCCCTAGTGCGTGCGTTCCCCCGTCTGGCCGGTTCCTCATACTGGATGCTTCGTAGGTTGTCTTAGGACGCAACTGGGGCGCACTGATCGGTCAGATCTGCACTCTGACCGCGTTTAGCGGAAGTTTGACTTTACTCTGCACAGCTTATCCGTTGTGGATGCACCACCTAAGACACAGTACATCTCACTTGGACAGATTGTCCGGTTCTCCTTTCATTTGGCTACCGACTCTGGTTGACATCCTGTATGCCTTATGCTCGGTATTCAACGTTCAGGCTGACTCTTATATGCTCCCTGCCCTCTTCTTTCGTGTTTACAAAACTCCCAACACAGAACTATCGTTATGCTGCGAGTCTGTCGACTTCGCAAAGTCCTCTTGAGTGCACCTACCATCGAGGAGTGTCTTTTCGGCGATGGTCTTCTCACATTGACGGATGCATCGACCTTCCCCACGAAATTATCAAAGTACGACATGGGTGTGATTGGATTGCTATCGTATTATCGTACGACCCAATTAATCCGGTTCGCAGGGGACCTTGGTAAGCAATTAGCGATAAAACGATACACAGTATCATGGCAACTCACCTCTTTTCCTCAAGTTGTATCCCTCCCATCTGCACTCCGCCCTACGGTACCAGTCGTCTTTATAGGTAGGTCGGACGATGAAACTTGTTCTCAAGGTTCCATCGAAACGCAGAGATCGTTGCTGGACAAGATTACCATGATCACTTTGGAAGACAAGGGTCACTGGTTAATATTGGAAGCTCCGGAGGCTATTACGAACGAAAATTTATTTTTGTTAAAGGGTTTAGGTATACTCCCTGGTGGTCAAGCAGTTCCGCTCTTACCCGTTCCTTATATTGCCGCGTCAACCTCGGTCAACCAAAGTACACATTTCGCCGTCCATCAGACGCCAACATGACTCCAACTCGTATATAGTTTTGGATTGAGTGCAAGTAAGACAGGGCATAGTTCGACTTATGTAAATTGTGAAGCCTCCAAGCCAACATTTGTAGGACGTATGTACGATGCAATTCCAAGGGTTGGAAAACGTGGTCCCGACTTTGTCCGTGTTTTCCGGAGATCAGGATAAAGTGGACGCCTCTGGAACCCTGCCGCGCCTAGCTAGCGTTTGGTTCATAATATCTCTGACCAGCTCTACCTCGTCGATGGCCTTTTTGGGTGACCTCCCTTTGACGATAGACAAAAGCGTGTCATTGGAAACGATATATACCCGTCTGTTGGGCAAGTTTGCGTTTTCGAGGTTGGACTTGATGTTCTCTCGGGTCTCTTCAATAAAATGCTGACGTGCCTCCTGGTAGAGCCTGTCGCGCGACCCAACATCGTCATCTTCATCGTCACTATCGTATCCCATCTCCCCCATCACATTCCTGATATGCTGGTCTGCCTTAGACCGCACGACGAAGGCAGGAATATTGAACCGTGCACAGTTGCTCAGAATAGCAACATCCGTCATCGTAAAGCGGTTGTCGAACAACACAATGATGCAATCGAAGACATAGAGACCCTGGGCATTGAAATACTGCCAATCGGGGATTTTGAGAGTGCCTGCGCCCGGGATGTCATACCAGACGAGTGGGTATTGGGGATTAGGGTCTGGGTATCTGTTGAAAACGCGAGTCGTCTCAGTGATGCCGGTGGCAGCAGCGCCAGCTTCCTTGTTACGCAAACTCCGGAACGCATTGATCAAGGACGACTTTCCGCTGCCTGCGACGCCAGCAACGGCGAAATGAAAGAGTCCCTCTTTATACTGTACCCGCTTTTTTGCAGCCTCCAGCTCTGCTACAGTCGGTGTGACGACGGGTTGTATTCCCTCTTTCCATCGTTTCTCTATCTCCTCCTTTGCAGACATGGCCCGCTTCATCTCCTCCTGGGCCGTTTTGGCTGCCTTTTCTGCCTCTGCCCGCGCAGCGTCGGCTTTTTGACGCTCTTGTTTGGCGATCTTTTTCGCTCTCTTCGCTTCTTCTTTGGCAGCCTCTTCTGCCTTTCTCGCCTGCTCCTGCATCTCCCTAGCTCGTTCGCGCTCCCGTGCTGCCTGTTCGGCAAGCCTCGTAGCATCTGCTCGCGCTGCTTGGGAGGCAGCCTCAGCCTCTACTCTCGACCTTGTCGCCGCCCTCTCTGCTTCTACCATCTCCGTCGCCATTCTATGTGCTTCTTCGCGCGCCCTCCTTGAAGCTTCCTCTACTGCTTCTAGACGCTCCCTTGCATGTTGGCGCTCTTCCTGTGCTTCTTGGCGGATGCGCTCCGCCAGTTCTTTCGCTTCTTGAGCTCTTCGCTGTGCCTCCTTTATAGCAGCTTCTTCCTGTGGATGGTTTTCTATCGCTTGTATTGCCGGATTGGGGGCTGGGCGTCGAAATGCAGATATCAGTGCAGCAGCCGCGGTTCCCAGTGCAGGCAGCACTGACACAGCAGGACCCATCGCTCTGTCTTTGTCGTGCTAAGAGCGAAGAATACGATGACAATTGCAGCAAGTGGGAAAGGTATGGACGTACGTGGTAAGAGGTACTCAAGTCGCTGACTCAGTATATGGGTTTCAAGTTGTCGTGTGGACTGGCTTGGGACGAGCACTCAGCACCAGCGGGATTCTTAGGGTAAGGGTTGTATGACTGTCCCCTTGTGGGCTGCGAATCTCGATACATCTAACGGTAAGCGCCCCTAGAACCACGAGGTCATCTTGTGACGTTGCCATCACGGCCAAGCACTGTCTCATCGCACATCGTGATTTGCCTAGGTAGGTCGTTCGATGATCATGAAGTACTCAAACTTCGGTACCACCCTGGAATGGAATTGGAAGGTGTACTACTGGTGACATTGACTTCTACTACCAGGGCCAAGCTTCCTTCAGACACGGAAATCGAAGGAAAATGGCAAACTACCTTCACAACGTGACACTGTCCCAATGAGAACGCACCGTAATTAATCTCAGTCTTACAAGTATCTCCATTGGGTGGCGCAACCAGTACCGTTGCGGATGCTAGATCGTTACACAGACCGCTTCCGCTTTGGATCAGTTGACGGTTGTGTCCCGCTAGTCGGACAGTACCAACGCAATAGATATCCTCAAAGGGGCTTACATAAGGTCAACCAGCTACAAAGAATCAACTATGATGAGTACAAGTCCATTCGAACAAGATACAGTTCTAGCTACTATGAGCTCAATGATCCCCCTGAGATTTCATTGCTCGTCCCCTTCTAACATGAGCCTCGGTGAAAAGGTCGGTGAGTAAGGTCAACTCATCAACAGCCCTCTTCGGTGCATTTCCTTTCACCATGCTCAACAGATTATCATTAGACACGATGTAGACCCGCTGGTCAGGTAGTCCAGCGTTCTCCAGGTTGGTCTTGACGCTCTTACGCGTCTCCTCGATATACCGTTTGCGAGCAGCCGTATAAAGCCTGGTGCGGCGACCTGGGTCATCTTCATCGTCCTCTTCACTATCATATCCCGCATCTCTCATGAGGTTGCGGATATGCTGATCCGCTTTGGAGCGCACGATGTATGTGGGGATTTTGAACCGCCTTGCATTAGACAAGATAGCGGTATCAGTCATGGTGAATCGGTTATCGAAGAGGACAATGACGCAATCGAAGACGTAGAGGCCTTGCGCGTTGAAGTACTGCCAGTCGGGGATTTTAAGGGTACCCGCGCCGGGAATATCGAACCAGACGAATGGGTGTTGAGGATTGGGATCAGGATATCTCGTCATCGTGAGGGTTGTCTCAGTGACGCCCGTGGCAGCGGCACCGGCGTCCCTGTTGCGCAAGCCACGGAAAGCATTGATTAGTGACGACTTTCCGCTTCCTGCAACACCAGCAACCGCAAAATGAAAAAAGCCCTCCTTGTACTGGATGCGCCTTTTAGTCTCCGCGAGCTCTTCCAATGATGGCGTGACTACAGGTTGAATCCCTGCCTTCCATCGCTTCTCTGCTTCCTCTTTTGCGGCGGTTGCCTTTCGGGCCTCCTCCTGTGCTGTCCTGGTAGCCCTATCAGCATCCGCTCGGGCAGCCTCCGCTCTCCGTCGTTCTTCTTCTGCAGCGGCCCATCTCTTTTCAGCCTCTGCCCTTGCAGCAGCCTCCGCTCGCCTAGCCTCTTCAATGGCCTGTCTTGCTTGTTGTAATTCCTCCGTGACCCGCTTCGTTGCCTCTTGTTGACTTGCTGCTGCAGCTTCAGCTGCTGCCTGAGCAGCCTTCGCACGATCCTCAGATGCAGTAACCATGTCCCTCATCCTCTGTGCATCTTCACGGGCTGCTGCGGCTTCTGCAATCACCGCGTCTAGACGTGCTTGCGTTCGCTGACTTTGCTCTGATGCTTCGCGCTGAATTTTCTCAGCGAGTTCCTTAGCGGCTTCAGCATCGTGTTTAGCCTGTTCAGCACGATTAATGGCATCGATCTCGGCAACGGAGGGGTTAGGTGCAGCAGGTGGTGTACGGCGTTTGGAAAATAAACCTCCCATCGGGTTGTATGTATCGGACGCAGTTAGGTATCGAGTGATAGTGTGTAGTTGGGCGACTCCTGAATTTCAGCGTGTGGTATTTATGCATCTGAAGAATGAGCCAGTGGTGGTAGGGTACGCCACAGGTGGTACGAGGAGCTAGTAACTTGTGGAGACGGCAACCTTCAGCACTGCTGGTTGAATAATGTGAGCTGATACCTCATGCTGTGAATTTCGAATTGGTAAATCACAAGGTGAAGAAAGCATGTGTGAGATTTGTCTCGATTTGAAGCTGTGCCTGCCATTCGGTCGTCCATGCGCCGAACATATCTCGTCTGATAGTAATTTGACCATGTGAACTTGTGATGCAGTTGAACACGAATCTACATAACGGCTACCTGACAACTGTTGCAAACTCACCGCACGAAATGAAAACATTCCAAGCCAGGCCTTACGTAGTCTATGGGCCACAAGTCGTAGGCCATACAGCAGGGGCATCAACGTGCGATCATACCTCATGCCATCCTTCTGGAATCTGGAAAGAAGCGGCGAAGAAAACGCATGCTTTGTCCCGATAAGGGTTCCGACGGTCCCACCACGGGCCAGATTTGTTCACCTCACCTTACAGCGTTGAGGTACATTTGAACCTAAATTCAATCACTACCGGACAACAGAAATGCTTATAAGCCTGTGCAATCGGAGTCAGCACGCACGGTGGTGCAAAGATTACTCAAACTGGCTGTATCAAGCAATAGAGCAGACCAAAAAAAAAGTCCGTGGCATTGGTCGAGTATCGTATGCAGTAGGTGAATAAGTCCGCGAGCAGCTAAACTCCGTCGCTTCGACATCGGTCATTTCTTCATGAAGTCTTGTCAAACGCAACATATATTCTCAGTGAAGTTATGCTAAATGCGGACGGAAAGATATAGTAAATTGTGTGAAGCGAGACTTCAAGCTATTGTAATTATACGCAAGTGAGGGTCAACTGTAGAGTCAGGGTACTAGGCCTGCGTGCCCACAATCCCTCGTCTAGCCAGCGCTTGGTTAACTATGTCTCTTCGCAATTCTACCTCATCGATGGCCCTCCTAGGTGTCTCTTCTTTGATAACCGACAGGAGAGCGTTGTTGGAAATGATGTAAACCCGTTTGTCAGGTAAGTTCGCTCTTCTCAGGTTCGACCTGACATTCCTCCGGGTTTCTTCAACAAATTGCTGACGTGCCACCTGGTAAAGCCTGTCGCGCAACCCAGAGTCACTATTTTCATCATCACTGTCATACCCCATCTCCCTCATTGTATTCCTGATCTGCTGATCTGCCTTAGACCGCACGATGTAGGCAGGAATACTGAACCGCGCAGAGTTCCTCAGGATAGCAACATCCGTCGCTGTAAAGCGGTTGTCGAACAAGACGATGATGCAGTCGAAGATATAGAGGCCTTGGGTGTTGAAATACTGCCAATCAGGAACACTGAGAGTGCCTGCACCTGGGACGTCGTACCAAACAACAGGCTGTTGAGGATCGGGGTCCGGGTACCTCTGCAGAGTGAGGGTCGTCTCAGTGACACCAGTGGCAGCAGCAGCGGTTTCTCTGTTCCGTAAACCACGGAACGCGTTGATCAAGGATGACTTGCCGCTCCCCGCGGTGCCGGTAACGGCGAAGTGAAAGAAGCCCTCCTGGTACTGCACCCGCCTTTTCGCCATTTCTTGCTCAATTAAATTTGGTGTGGCGATGGGCTGTATACCTGCTCTCCACCGCTCCTCTATCTTTTCCTTTTCAGACTGGGCTACTTTGGTCGCCTTCACTGCTCGTGATCGATCAGCAATAGCATAAGCAGCCACGCCTATCGCCCCAACCGCTACAAGAGCACCTGCGCAGCCCAAGGCGGCACCTAGGGTGATACTCTCACCCAAAGAGCCAGCCGCTGCAGCAGCGGCGCCGGCGACCCTCTCACCAGCAGTCAAGGCAGCAGCTGCGGCGGCACCCACGGCAACTTCCTTACTAACAGCGACGAAGGGGAGCACCGATGGAGGAAAAATTCCCATCGCTTGGTAAACAAAGAAACTGCAAGCCCAACAACTGGGATGGTTGGAGAGGGTTACGAGTCAGGATTTCGGATGGTTTCCACACGTCGTTTCGACGCCTAAATGCTGCGCCACTGGACTGCACGCCTTTCGATAGACACCTGTATGGTGAATGTGACTTACCTCAATGAAGTGGTGGCGATCACGAAGTTGGCACATATTAGAGTGGTAATCGGAACTGTGGGAGGTCTATTCGAACCGCTAAAATGATGTAGTGGACAATGCGGCGTAGACATGGAGAACTCGTTCCACTTACATGCCAAGTCCTGCAGGTGTTTGATAGCGTTGAGTTCCGTTGTGCGGATGGTGAAGTGTCAAAACCTGGTGCATTGGAAGAATGACCCAGTCGTGGTAGGGTACAGCAAGAATAACACAAGCGGTTGAGGACAACCCTCACTTCTGCTCGAATCACAGATACCTCATGTCATGGCTCTGCAACCCGGAAAGAACCGACGAAGATTCGATGCATATTTGAGTTTTGTTATGATAAGTCAATGATAAGTCGTCTGAGGTTCCCTGCTTCTTCACACCTTACTAGGTTTGACCATTCGAGGCTTAACGGCTACCTAGAAACGTCCATGAATCCGTACCAGGTACGCGATGATAGAGAAACCGCAAACCAGGCTTCATAGTCTACCACAAACTACAGGAAGTCAGAGAGGGAAATACTGGAAAGAAACCGATGTAACGAAAGCAAGAAATGTTCCCAACTTAAACGTATATACTATGTAATGGACTCAGGGCAGTAGATACATGGAACTATAATGTCGGTGCTCGACACAGCGGACAAAAAAAAAAGTCGTAGCAGGTTTCAAGCGAGCTTGCCACTGCGGTAAGCCTCGCTGTACAAGTCTGTGAGCAGCTCCACTTCGTCAATCATTCTCTTTGGACCCTTGTCATTGACTACCCCCAAGAGAGCCTTGTTGGACACCATATATACTCGTTGGTCAGGGAGGTTTGCTTCAGCCAAGTTGTTCTTGACGCTCTGGCGTGTCTCTGAAGTATATTGTTCCCGAGCGGCCTTATAAAATTGTCCTCGACGATGTGTGTCCTCATCAGGATCGTAACCTATGTCCTTCATCAGGTTTAAGATATGTTGGTCAGACTTAGAGCGGACGATGAAGGTGGGAATTTGGAAACGACGACAGTTTGCGAGTATGGCCCGGTCGGTCATCGTGAAGCGGTTGTTAAAAAGCACGAGAATGCAATCGAAGACATAGAGGCCTTGAGTATTGAAGTACTGCCAGTCGGGGATCGTTAACGTGCCAGAGCCAGGAACGTCGTACCATGCGATTTGCTGGCTGTGTGCAGTATCGACGTATCTTGAAATTTCCAAAGTGGTCTCGTTGACGCCGGTGGGGGCTGCATTGGGATCGTTGTTATTCATGCCACAGAGTGCGTTGATCAGAGAAGATTTCCCACTGCCAGCGATGCCAGCGACGGCAAAATGAAAAACGGCATCCTTATACTGCACCTTCGCCTTGGCAAGCCGTATCTCCTCAGCGGTAGGCATTACCACAGGCTGAACGCCTTTTTTCAACTGTCTTTCTACTTCCTCTCGCTCAGCCTGAGCCCTTCTTGCAGCCTCGGCAGCCTTCCGGGCTTGCCGTTCAGCTTCTTCTTGAGCTTGCCTGGCACGTCTGGCTTCCTCCTCTACAGCCCTCTGACGCCTAGCCTCCTCCTCTCGAGCTGCAATGGCGGCAAGCCTCTCAGCCTCTTGCCTTCGTCGTTCCTCTTCCATTTCTCGCGCAACCCTCTCTGCGCATGCTCGCTCTTCACGAGCACGAGCCTCTGCTTCCTCGCGGGCTCTTCGTTCGGCTTGCTCGGCTTCTTCCCTCCGTCGACGCATCTGCTCTGCTTCCTCACGGGCGGCCTGGGCAGCCCGCTCAGCGGCGAGTTGGGCTTCATGTTCCCTTTGTCGCTGCTGCTCTGCCTCGCGTGTGGCACGTTCGGCTGCTTCCCTCGCATGACGAGCAGCCTCTTCAGCTTGCCTTTGTCGTTCCTCTGCTTCCTGGTGTTCCCTTTGGGCGCGTACGATCGCAGCCCAGTCAGGTTCAGGTTCATGCGAATGATGATTGCCCATGTCGATGGTACAAGTACCCCAGTTAGTGTGCAATATAATGGCCGTGGTGGACTTAACAACGGGGGCAAGAGTTGAGAAACAGAGACCACTATATATCCAGTGTAGACGTGGAGCGTCATGTCCTCGAGGCGATGGTAGGCTACGAGTCGTTCGGGATATCGATTCGTCGAATGTGCATTGTGAAGTGTGAGTTAGCACTGAAAACACGACAAACCTGGCAGCCTTTGGGGGCATGCGCTATGTAGGGTTGCAACGGAACTGTGCTTTACGAGCGTGCCACATTCCAGTTGATTGTGCAGTAGGGCATCGGACGTCTGAAGTGCCGACATTGTGATGGTTGCTGTAATTACATAACCTGACTGAACTTTCTCATATATCTGATGACATGCGGTGGTGATATTGTGTGAGGGCGTCCACTTGTAGTACAGAGCTTCCTCACCACAAAGCCTGTTGTGCCTTTTCTTGTGAGCTCATTCATGTTCACATATCCTAACCCATTGTTGCTTCATAATGTCTGGTATGTGTCGATGATTGCCTGGCATCAAGATCGTGTCGTGGCTGCAGCTGTGTGCATGATCGACTGGCTGCCATCTGCCCAAAGCTAAGCGCTCAAAAAGGTAACAACGTACTTTCGAGCTCCAGACAAACACGTGTACGCCGAACGTCTCGATAAGGCCACCCCAATTGCTGCCCTCATCCCGTTCACAGTTAGCAGTACTTCGGTTGCATGTGCCTATTTCCAGGACTAATATTCCTTCTTTTTGATCCATCTGGGCATTTGCTATTGGCTTTTTTTTTTTTTACTTGTCCATCGGTTCTGGTAAACTCCCCTTTCACACACCCAAAGGCCGCTGATGCATTACCCTCTCGGAGTCTGAGATAGCGTTCTTGGTACCGATAGGCGGTTGCGGAACGTTGCATAATGCTAAAGGATGGGAAGCGTAGAGACCTGTAGATAGGAATCACGCCGTCCTGTTGTAGCTTCGACTCAACCATGAAGCTCCTTGAGTGAGTGATCACACAATGTATGGCACGCATTCGGTCTCGTCATAGTAGTGATGGAGTGATGAATGGGGAAACGGCCGGACACAGACTGATAGATAGAAGAACTGTTGAGATGATATACACGATCTTCGATCCATGATATGCAGCGAGTTCTAAACATGAGTGTGTGCGAGTGGAATCAGTCAATCAAAGCAACAAAACAAATGACAGGGTGCGAGGTGTAGGTGAGTGTACTTGAAAGCTGAGGTATGCCGGGACAAGCGGTATCTTAACGCAGAGGGAGGTAGTGGACATATCCGGGTCGTCAAGTTCATGAGTTTTTGTAACCTGACGCTCGATGATACTTTGTGAAGCCGTCATAGGCGTCCCGTGCATCTTGGAAGAGAGTACGCAATAGTTGTCTGATGCCTTGGTATCGTTAGGCAGGAGAGAATTCATAATCTCGTTTGGCTCCTCCGGCTGCAGGATAAGAAGAACAAATACCACCATGCTGGTGCGGGTGCCAAGTACATATTTTGTGAGTCGCGGCTCTCGAAGAACGTTCTTCATCAAGATATTTCTCTGGATCCTCTCCTTGTCAAATGCGGACAGCCACAGGTTGTACCCCCATGAGACAGCGAGGGATGTGACGAACATCATCTGGCCGAAGAGAGTCCCCTGAGGAATGAGGAGTAACTGTGCGATGAACTGAATCATCAGTAAAACGGAGCACCATCCAATGTTCTCGTAGTGAGGCTCGCTGTCGAACTGCAGAGAGAACCTGCCACGAGTGATCGAGTTTACTGCAGCCTCCTCTCCGATCAGTATGACAATTCCCTTGTCAGAACTGAGAATACCATCTCCATGGGGCGATCCCTCTGCGGGCTCTGGACGTGTGAAGAGAAATGTCCCGGAGCCAATCACAAAGCAAGATATGCCACTGACGACGATCCCAAGTAGGATGAGAAGAAGTACCAATCGCTAACCAAGAGGCACATGAGGCATGTGACGAGGCTGACTAGGATGGGCAAGCAAGCGTAAAGAGGTGCAAGAGTGCTGATTTGAGCCGGATATTCTTCGTGCGGTGGGATATGATGAAGCTCAGCAATGGTGACGCCAATGGGTCGTGTTTTCCTGCCCTGCACTTCCACGCTAGGTAGATCTGCACATTCCTTCATCAACAGTGCCGCCATGTGACTTGTCTTGTCGATGATAGTTCCCGAATGTGCAGCTCTGAATTTGGGTCCTGGCCAGCCATCTAGCTCGAAAAGAGTAGCGGGGTCTGTGTGAACGCCTGGGAAGAGGCCATCGAAAAACTTCGACCTAGCAAGTCTGCCATAACGCTTGGCGATCACATACGAGCCAGGAGAGTTGTACCACCCCAACAACTTTCTGTGTTCATAGACATGCATGGTGGCCATAGCGGAGACTGCCTCCTCGCCACCGAAAACCCCAGCAACACCCGACGTGTCCAAGCGGAAATCAGCTCCACCCAGTGGTGCGGTCAGCAGCACCGAACGGCGGACGAGAGCTGTGACCTGAGGGATGATGGGCATGCTTAGCAAGCTGAAGCTGAGGCCCAGCTCCGTTTTAAGGACAAGGGGTATATGAGTGAAAGCGGCGCAGGGACACAGCGACGTAGGGATCCAGAAGAAAAAAATTAGAAGAATTACGAGGGAGCACTACATAATTGCAATGCCTGGGAAATGCCATCTGGCCCATCCCTGTGGACATCCAGTATACATCACAACATGTGCCAAGAGATGTTCGATAAGTGCTTTATAATACTTATAACCAGCCAGGATCTGAGGAAAACACACTGCAAGCATTTCACAATTTTTCATGCCAAAATATGTTGAAAAAATGGAAAAAAGAGATACTCTTTTATTTGGGCTGTGTTCACAGAAAAAATGCAAATATAATATTTTGTTTTCTTTGTCTTTTCTGTGGAAAAACATGGATTGATGGTAGTGCTGATTAGCTTGTACACTAATGGGTATTACCATCAATCAATGTTTTGTGGCAAGTCATGCAAAGAAAAGAGAATATTATTTTTGCCTTTTCTCTTTGAAAACACCTGTCAAAAAAGAGTATCACTTTTTTCAATTTTTTCAGCATGTTTTCTGAAGAAAAATTGTGAAATGCTTGCAGTGTAGACCATGATGTTGATGAACCATGGCCATTTGATGACATCTACAAGCATGTGACCTATCTTCTCAGCAGTGCCTGTCAAAACATTGCTCAGGTTGACAGCTTGGCCTTATTCCCAGAATCATATACCCAACTGACATCTCTGCCTACCATCCTGAAACAAGAATATGTCCAACACTGCAAGCATTTCACAATTTTTCTTCAGAAAACATGCTGAAAAAATTGAAGAAAGTGATACTCTTTTTTGACAGCTGTTTTCAAAGAGAAAAGGCAAAAATAATATTTTCTTTTCTTTGCATGACTTTCCACAAAACATTGATTGATGATAATACCCATTAGCATAGAAGCTAATCAGCACTACCATCAATTCATTTTTTTGCACAGAAAAGACAAAGAAAACAAAATATTATATCTGCATTTTTTCTGTGAACACAGCCCAAATAAAAGATTATCTCTTCTTTCCATTTTTTCAACATACTTTGGCAAGAAAAATTGTGAAATGCTTGCAGTGACAGAAGAATGAGTCAGTGCTGAGTGGATATTTCCTTTCTAGATCTGATGAACCATGGCCACTTAGGGACAATATACAATATTATCTTAATTTGTGATCCTGGCAGAGGGTACTGGCTGTAGGGTAATGAAAGGGCAATCCAATATCAGACATTCAATGGAAGGTGTGCTTATGGTCATATAACCACATACATTCCATCTCAATTCATGACTAGGGGATATTCTTCCTTGAATGAGCATATATTTCCAGGAATGCTAAAGCAGAGATCATGGTGAGTGTGGAACGAACACTAGCATCAGGCATCTAGACTTCAAGTCAGGATTTAGGGTGCAAGCCTATCAATACTGGGAATGTCGAAACATGGTACATATGTGTGATGTGGTTGCTCCCAAAAGATATGAGCCTGTATGTAACAATGGTGCGAATTATGAATCCAATTTGTTTTGCATGTGTAAGAAACCCTGAAATGCATGGCCAGACAATAACATTGGCCAAAGATGCCAGCCATCTTAATGGGTCAAATCCAAGGCAGTAAAAATGGAAACTGATAATGCAGGGAAATGGTGCATTGAGGATCTTAGATAGTGATGACTACTACTGTACCCTTCAGTACTCAAGGTACACCTTGTAGGGCGATTGAGATTGAACTCTGCATGAGGCTTCGCCACAATCCCTCATCTGAGGCAGTAGGGGCTCGATCCTGATCAGGAGGATCTACATAAGTGAAATTTCTTCTCTAATGTACAGGCACTGAGAGGTGGTCTCCACAAACAAAGTTCTAGATTGGTGTGTTGTCAGAAAAGTTGAGTATGAAAAAAGCCATTGAAGTCTGTGTACCAAATAGGCACAAATTCAATCTGGTCTGGCAGAGCACATATGCCATCAACATTGCTCTCTGAATCTTCTCCTTATCCAAGGCAGATGACCATAGGTTGTACACCCAAGATACAGTGAGGGAAACAAGAAACAATGGTTGGCTGAATAGCATCCCCTGTGGAATAAGAACCAACTAGGTGACAACAACCTGAATCATTAAGAGTGTCCAATGTTATCATAGTGGGTTTGCATTCACTGCTGGAAGTGACAAAAATCTGCCATGGGTTATGCAGTTGACAGCACCTTCCGGTCCTCTCAACACTGCAACTCCCTATCAGCACTAAGGATGCCATCACCAAGAGGGTAACCATTGGCAGCCTTGGAACATGTGAGGTGACTTTACCAGAACCGATGAGCAAAAACATAAAGGGTCCTATCCTGGAAATAGGCACATGGAAGGCTGATACTGACTGTGATGTGGATGAGGGCAATGATAGGAGAGATCATATTGGGATGCTCGAGATACATGCACTCCCCTGGTACATGATAGAGGTCAGTGGTGGTGACACCTATCTGCTTTGTCTTCCCTTCTCCCCACAAGTCTAAACATTCCTTCAAGAATAGTGAAGCTGAGTGATCAGCCTGGTCAAGGGTGAGCAGCTCTAAACTTGGGGCCCTTCCACCCAGCTAGATTGAAAGAGTAGCAGGGCCTGCATGAATCCCAGAACTGGAAAAGAATCTCAGGTTGGCAAGTAGGCCATAGCATTTGGTGATGGTATATGAACCAGGGGTTGTATCAACCCAGCCACTAGTTCCTGTGTGCATGTACATGCACCATAGCCATGGTAGTGACTGCCTCCTCACCACTGAATACCCCTGCCACACCTGACATGTTGAGAGCCAAGTTGATCATAATGGGTGGATAAAGCAGCTGAGGACACTTGGCCTTGGCTGCAAGACAATGGAGTACATACATCAGGAAAATTATTGTCCGATGGACACCTGAAATATATGGCTGGTTCAGAAGGGATCTAGGACCTCAGCATGACAGGTGGTATGGAGGATGTGGCAAGGCAGGGGTGTCAGTGCAGTGTGTTGTCTGTACATGAAGCTTGAAGCTTGTGGCTTGTTTATGTGTAAAGTCATACTCAGGGGTCACCCTAGGCCACAAACAAATCTTGAGTCTGAACAACATTGCGGTCTACCAATGCATGGGCATGAGCACATATTAAATCCCCTGTTCCCACCTGCCTTGGGTACAATAATAGGGTTGTTCAGACCTGATTTTGACAGTGGATTTCCTGTCAATTTGGGTGTGGATTTGGAATGCAAAATCCATGTGAAATCCATCTCGAGCTCTGACATCCTTTGATTTCACATGGATTTCACTACCATACCACAGGTGGAGTTTGAAAACTACATGTACAGCATACTAGTAGTCACCGAGTAGATAACACACTGTATCTACAGTGAGCTCAAAAACCCTTTCCATGTTTACCCTAATTGCAGTGCACGAGGTGTACTGCCAGACACCATGGGAATTGTGCTTAGCTTTGGTGGAGTCATAAATGGTACTTACTCCTGGCTACAAAATGGCCCCTAGATCACGTGATTTGGTTCACTGGCTGGCAAGATATAGGCAATATAAAACAGCAACCACATGGAAAGGGTTTTTGAGCTTTTGAATTGGTGAGTAGAATCATAGTATATTTGCCAATGTTTGTTAGTACAAACAAAGGTACATATGTAAACATGGTGACTGAGTTCAAAAAAGTTCACATGGTTCATTATTCCCCATTACTATCATGGTCAGATCCCTCTCCCTTACTCAACAAAGCACCATCCTCTCCTTGCTTGATTCTGGACTTTCTGGTGAAGCCACTGCCAAGCAAACTGGTGTCAGCCCTTCCACCATATCCAAACTTTGTTCCAAAGAGCATCCTACCCTTCTGAAGGCCATTGGAGGTTGTCCCACTAAGCTCTCTCCTACCAATATCCACCATGCCCAACATCTCATCACTTCTGGGAAGGCTGAAAATGCTGTCCAAGTGACCAAAAATCTTTCCAACATTACCAATCAACCTCTCTCTGTCAGCACAGTTCATCTTCACCTGAAGAAAGCTGGTATGAAGGCTGTAGTCAAGACCAAATGCCCTATTCTTTCTGGTAGACATCACAAGGCTCATTTGGATTTTGCTGTTGCTCATAAAGACTGGACTGTAGAGGACTGGAAAAAGGTTATATGGTCTGATGAGACCAAAATCAACCATCTGGGGTCAGATGGATGCAAATGGGCATGGAAAAGGGCAGGTGAGGGGCTTAGTGATAGGCTGGTTGAAGGAACCCTCAAGTTTGGAGGAGGTTCCCTTATGATGTGGGGCTGTATGACTTGGCAGAGAGTTGGCTTTGCTACCAAGATTGATGGTAGGATAGATGGGGACCTTTACCTTCAAATTTTGAGGGATGAGCTCCAACAAACCCTGGAGTGTTATGGTCTCAATCCTCCTGACATTATCTTTCAGCAGGACAATGACCCCAAGCACACTTGCAGAATGGTCAGGAATTGGCCAGACGAGCAAGAATTCCAGACCATGGTATGGCCTGCACAGTCTCCAGACCTAAACCCCATTGAGCATCTCTGGGGTTGTCTCAAGAGGAGGCTTGCACAACATGAAAACCCCCCTAGTGGAATTCATGAATTGTGGGAGAGAGTTCAGGTGGAATGGGAAGGGATACCAGTTGAAGAGTGTCAGAAGTTGATTGAGAGTATGCCTAGAAGGGTTCAGGCAGTGTTGAAAGCAAAAGGAGGTTATACCAAGTACTAGAATACCTGTCTATTCAAAAGCTCAAAAACCCTTTCCATGTGGTTGCTGTTTTATATTGCATATATCTTGCCAGCCAGTGAACCAAATCACATGATCTAGGGGCCAATTTGTAGCCAGGAGTAAGTATCATTTATGACTCCACCAAGCTAAGCAAAATTCCCATGGTGTCTGGCAGTACACCTCGTGCACTGCAATTAGGGTAAACATGGAAAGGGTTTTTGAGCTCACTGTATGTACCATCCAACCATGCCCACTCAGTCTGAACTGTTGAACTGGTTAAAGCATCACATGACCATTCTAAAGATAGTGAGTTCCACACTATTCTATGGTGTTCCACAACCTGAACTACCAGTTCTTTTGTTATCTCCTTATCTCCAGTACTGTACCAGAGACCTCTCTTTATAGAAGGTGCTCTTAGGATAGATTAGGCAGTTTTTAGATACAGTGTGACACACCTGGTCTGTGCACACCTAGCATGTATATAAACAGGGCACAGAGCCTCTAGGACTCTGAGTTAACTACCATAGTGTGGAACTCACTATCTTTAGAATGGTCATGTGATGCTTTAACCAGTTCAACAGTTCAGACTGAGTGGGCATGGTTGGATGGTACATACAGTGAGCTCAAAAACCCTTTCCATGTTTACCCTAATTGCAGTGCACGAGGTGTACTGCCAGACACCATGGGAATTTTGCTTAGCTTTGGTGGAGTCATAAATGATACTTACTCCTGGCTACAAATTGGCCCCTAGATCATGTGATTTGGTTCACTGGCTGGCAAGATATATGCAATATAAAACAGCAACCACATGGAAAGGGTTTTTGAGCTTTTGAATAGACAGGTATTCTAGTACTTGGTATAACCTCCTTTTGCTTTCAACACTGCCTGAACCCTTCTAGGCATACTCTCAATCAACTTCTGACACTCTTCAACTGGTATCCCTTCCCATTCCACCTGAACTCTCTCCCACAATTCATGAATTCCACTAGGGGGGTTTTCATGTTGTGCAAGCCTCCTCTTGAGACAACCCCAGAGATGCTCAATGGGGTTTAGGTCTGGAGACTGTGCAGGCCATACCATGGTCTGGAATTCTTGCTCGTCTGGCCAATTCCTGACCATTCTGCAAGTGTGCTTGGGGTCATTGTCCTGCTGAAAGATAATGTCAGGAGGATTGAGACCATAACACTCCAGGGTTTGTTGGAGCTCATCCCTCAAAATTTGAAGGTAAAGGTCCCCATCTATCCTACCATCAATCTTGGTAGCAAAGCCAACTCTCTGCCAAGTCATACAGCCCCACATCATAAGGGAACCTCCTCCAAACTTGAGGGTTCCTTCAACCAGCCTATCACTAAGCCCCTCACCTGCCCTTTTCCATGCCCATTTGCATCCATCTGACCCCAGATGGTTGATTTTGGTCTCATCAGACCATATAACCTTTTTCCAGTCCTCTACAGTCCAGTCTTTATGAGCAACAGCAAAATCCAAATGAGCCTTGTGATGTCTACCAGAAAGAATAGGGCATTTGGTCTTGACTACAGCCTTCATACCAGCTTTCTTCAGGTGAAGATGAACTGTGCTGACAGAGAGAGGTTGATTGGTAATGTTGGAAAGATTTTTGGTCACTTGGACAGCATTTTCAGCCTTCCCAGAAGTGATGAGATGTTGGGCATGGTGGATATTGGTAGGAGAGAGCTTAGTGGGACAACCTCCAATGGCCTTCAGAAGGGTAGGATGCTCTTTGGAACAAAGTTTGGATATGGTGGAAGGGCTGACACCAGTTTGCTTGGCAGTGGCTTCACCAGAAAGTCCAGAATCAAGCAAGGAGAGGATGGTGCTTTGTTGAGTAAGGGAGAGGGATCTGACCATGATAGTAATGGGGAATAATGAACCATGTGAACTTTTTTGAACTCAGTCACCATGTTTACATATGTACCTTTGTTTGTACTAACAAACATTGGCAAATATACTATGATTCTACTCACCAATTCAAAAGCTCAAAAACCCTTTCCATGTGGTTGCTGTTTTATATTGCCTATATCTTGCCAGCCAGTGAACCAAATCACGTGATCTAGGGGCCATTTTGTAGCCAGGAGTAAGTACCATTTATGACTCCACCAAAGCTAAGCACAATTCCCATGGTGTCTGGCAGTACACCTCGTGCACTGCAATTAGGGTAAACATGGAAAGGGTTTTTGAGCTCACTGTATATTCATTCTCACTCAGAACTGCTACTCTCAACTTACCACAAGACCAACAACATACTGAATGCATAAGGCAAGTGTTCTGCCTTTGCCCATTAGCCCCAATCCTCTGTGCAATAGGTTATGAGCCCCAGATAAGGGTGCTCTGCTATCTCAAGGATGTTTGTGTAGTGAAAGACATTTCAGCTTTACATAATGCCTATGAATGCACCTGAAGTGCTAGGTATGGCATTGGCCACCTTGTGCTTGTCACTCATCATGGGCTTCTGTCAAGCGTGCTACATCATTGCAGAAATTGGTGGAGACTTTCAATTGGATTTTGTTCTTTCTTCTTTAATGTGGTCTACTTTCATTGGATTGCCAAATTGGCACTACCAGTTCTATCAGTACCAGGAGTACAGGGTTCTTATGGGTCGCTACTGCCAACTTTGCTTTTGACTGACTATTGCCATTGAAATCCATGAGGTTTTTATCCTCATGGAGGTCCCTGAAGTTCCCCCTAATCTGGGAACTGGTTACCCATGCTTGGGAACAGCCTGCTCCACAACAGCATGTTGAGCAACCTGAAAATGTTCCTAGAGTGCCTCCACTGAATTACTTGCACCATGCTATCCCTGATATGGATCCAGAACCAGATCCTGAACCAGTTCCTGTGTATCCACCTTCTCCTCTGCATTATGGTCTCATCCACCTGGGACCTGATGATATTGACACCAATGATGGCACTGTCTATGGAGACCAGGACAATGATCCTTGGCTTGCCAAGTTTGATCTGTTATAGTCACCTGGTCTGTTGTCATTCTTTTGATCAGCTGGACTAATCTTGGTATCCAGATGTCTGCAGTCACAGTCAACTGTCCTACCTTCTATACTGGCCCAGCTGATAAGAAGGAAAAACATGATCCCAGGAAGAATGCCAAGGCTAAGGAACTCTGCCTTGCCAAGGAGAGAGAAGTTGGTGCAGTCAGAGCTAGAACTCCAAATGTGGTTAAATTTGCAGACAAAGTAATAGAGTTCATGGAGAAAATGATCATGGATGAATGTGCCTCATGGCTTGACACCACTCATACAACTCCTGCTTACTACATGTGGACTGCTGATTCATGGCAGATCATGCTGGTTCAGTCTATTGAATGTGCCTGGGCCACTGCCCCACACTATGATTCTTGGTCTTACAATGAACTGTTCTTTAATGTTCCAGTTCACATCATGTCACTTGGACTTCTTTGTGATCTAATCCCTAAACTTTCCCACACAATGACACCTCATGGTCATGCTTTTTATAATGGCCCTGATGTTCCCATTGTTAGCAATGAAGATCCTACCTTGCACACCATTCCCACTTACTGGATTACCAATGACATCTTCCTCTGGTTCAAATCTCACATCCACCCATTCTATGACCATCAGCTCTTCCATGGCATCATCCCTCCTGTCCACGTTTGGAACAAGCATCTTGAATGCCATTTTGAAGGAGTTTGGAATGAAGGATGAGCCTCAATCAATGTCATCCCAGGATTTTTCTGGGAAAAGAAATCTACCAGTCACTGGTTTGATTCCAACATGGTGGTATGCATCAAACAAAGGAAAGAGTACCTGTGGGAACAGGACCTTAAAGAGGAAGGATCTGTGGGTGAAAGTGGGTATGATGAAAAGACCAAACATCTCTGGTGGTGAACTAGAACAGGGGTTCAATTCCTGTACTGGCCCAGCACTCAAAATGTTTTCAAGGACTTATGGTGTTGGTTTAACTATAGTGGCAAAGAAACTAAAAAATCTAGGTCTAAGTGAGGAATCCTTGCTGCCACTGCTTGCAAGCTTGATAAAAAGTGAGCTTCCACCACTATTTCCAATGCCCAGAAACTTTCCAGAACCATACACTGCAGGAGGGTGCTATGACTCTGAATCCAATGGTTGTACTATAGATTCTCCTTGGAATGTATTCGAACTTATGACCTCTGATTACATCCATTATGATAAGTTGATTCTCACATACTCCATTGGTATCCATGGAGGTTATTCACTGAGACAACCTAACAGTGATCAAGTCATGCTTCAAGATATACAAGATTCTTTTCTCTCATATCATCTATTTGAATCACTTCATTTTCTGGATCTTGAGAAGCTTACTTTAGAATGCTCTCAATACTGAACCAAGGGAAACTCAAAACCACTAAAGGAAAAGAAGAAATACTATGCCAAAATGAAAACTTTCTTTCAGAGGCCTTCTCAGAAAGCTCGCCATGTGTGACACCAACAAGCTGTTCAAGCTTCTGCTCATGGCTTGTCTGCTGATCCTTTCCAAGATGAAATTCTGTTCAATATGCTGATTTTAGAACACTTCTAGTTTCATCATGGCAGACAAGGAATTGTCTTCTACCAAGAACATTCCCCATCTTAACAGGACTAACTATTCTACCTGGAAGGCTATGATAAAAGGATACTTTATGATGATTGACTGTTGGGGCATTGTCAATGGAACCATCCCTGCTCCACAAGTGGCAGCAGAACTTCCCACCTGGAACACTAAGGATCAATGAGGAATGGGAACCATTCTTCTCTATTGTGATCCTGTGATTGCTGTCTCTCTCAATGGCAAAGATCATGCACATACTATGTGGACAACACTCAAAAGCATGTATGGAACTCCTACTGCAGCAACTGCTTACTCAGAGTTTCTTTGTCTTACTCAGATTAGGTTTAATCCTTCCAATGATCTTGGCTCAAAGCTTGCTGAGATCAACATGCTTCTTGGTGCCCTTGCCACTCATGGCATTACTCTTACCAAACCAGTCCAATGCATGATCATCTGTGGAGCATTTACAGACAAGTGGGGGGTCAGACCCTCAAATATTTATTGTCATGGGAAACTGCTCAATTAAAGGTCAACGAGGTTATCCCTCATCTTAAAGATCTGGCTTTGTGGCAAAACCACTCGTCTTTCCTTCCTAAGATGGAAGGACAATCTACATCTAATAATGTGTCTTCACAACCACTTGCATCCCATCTCTCTAAACCACCTCGCTGTCAGAAATGTCGAGGAAGGCACCCCACTGAGCAACACCAAGATGGAGGATCCTCTCATGGCTGTGGTGGTGGTCGAGGTCATGGTGGCTTCTCTCATGGGGGAGCACCACAGCAACAACAGCAGCAACAACAACAGCAATCTTCTGGTAACCAGAAGGGTAAAGGGCATGCTCACAGATGTGGAGGTCATGGATGTTTCCACACTGCTGACTTTCAAGAAGGGGACCATGATCAGGTGTATGGAGTTGAAACTGACACCTTTGATGACATGGTTGACTATGATGAGAATGATGGCTATGATGTGGATACCTATCATACCAGAGTCTCTGTTGAAGTCAGAAACTCTACCTCCCTTGAACACCACTTGCAGGATGACTCTTCTCACTTTGAAGAGTTCAATCAGGAGATTACTCCACTGCCCATGATTGCTGAAGAGCCAGTTGAGTATGTCTCACTTGCTGCTGAAATACCTTCGATCTCAATCTCCCTGCTTGTGCTCCATCTGCCTTCGATCAACCAACTCAGAAACAACTGGTCCTGGGGTACTGCCACTTTTGCAAGACCTCAGGCAAATTTCAAGTTTGGAGAGGATCAGATGTCAGAATGCTGAATCAGCTTTGCGACCAATTGGGGGAGGACCCAGTGGTCATGCAGATTCTGATAGACCCAGATGTGGAATGGGGATTCCAACCATGGCTTCAGCTGGCATTGCAGGAGAGAGGGATGTATGAACAAGTGGTAGAAGATCTACTGGATGCAGGTGTTCAGATATGGCAAAACAGAAGACTGTTAGCCTAGGAGACTTCCATGCTTTAGTACCAGACACAAAAGGACCAGAATTCTGTCCTATGTATGTTAAATTACCAGATGACCTTGATCTGCAAGATTATCCATGAGGTCACAAATTTTATGGAGAGCTTGATGCTGTCAACTCTCATTACCTTTATTTCCCAACAGACATGAGTCATCTCTGTCCAGAAAATCCTCATAGCCACCAAGGTAAAATTCTTTGGATGTTAGACTCAGGGTGTTCACATCATGTGTCACCTCACCAAGCTGACTTTTTTACATATTCAAAGCTGGCTACCCCCACTTTTGGAAGCACAGCTGGAAAGGATACAGTTAAACTCATAGGATGTGGCACAATCACACTGAAACTGGAATCTGGTTCAGTCTTGACCCTAGAAAATGCTCTACATGGACCAATGTTTTCGAAGAGACTTTGCTCTCAAAATGCACTCCTAAAGCAAGGATATAGGAGTGAAGCAACAAACAATGCCAAGGTGATCTGAGATCTGAAAGATCATGTTGTACTCTGGGCAACTGCCTTGTGTACTTCCCAGCTGCACTGGTTTTCAGGAACTCTGTTGCTGTCTTCCAGAGCCTTTAAGGCCATAGACCTTTCAGTTGTAGCAAAGGATACGTTAACTCTTTGGCACAATTGCCTGGCACACCTGGGCTCTTCCATTCTTTCTAATTGCAAGCGTCACACAAAGGGATTTCCTGCAGACTTAGTCTCAGATACTTTCCCTGCCTCTTGTCAAGGTTGTTCTCAGGGCAAATGGCTTCTGATCCATTCCATGCTTCTACAAAATGAGCTGTAGCTCCACTTGAACTCATACATGCTGACCTGCTTGAATTGCCTGTGGAGTCTTATTATCAATCCAAGTATGTGTTTACCATCCTGGATGACTTTTCCTCCTTTGGCTTTTGCTTTTACCTCCATCACAAATCCAATGCTCTTGATCACTTTCATACTTGCTTTCCATTGTCAAACAACAAACTGCTTGTCTTTTGAAGACTTTCCATTTGGATTGAGGGGGAGAGTTTATGGGGAATGAGTTCAAATTGCTCCTCAACTCCAAAGGGATAGTTCATGAACTTTCTATTGCTGATCAGCCTCAGCAAAATGGTTGTGCAGAACAAGTCAATCATACCATTCTTGAAAAGGCTGGAATAATCCATCATCATGCATGTGTACTGAAGAAGTTTTGGAAATTTGCCTTTGACACTGCTCTTCATGTTTACAATTGCACTCCTCTGAGACACTCTCAGTGGAAGACACCTTGTGAATTGTTCTTGAAGAAGATACCCAACATTTCCTACTTCCAAGTTTTCAGATGCAAAGCCTATGTTTGGATTCCAAAGGATCAGCACAAGGACAAACTAGAACCTCATGCATTTGAAATGATCTTTATGAGTTATGAACCAGATACCAAAGGCTATAGGTTTCTGTACAGTCAAAAGATCATAATTGCATGCACTGCAAAATTTGCTGAAGAAGTTTTTCCTTTTTGCTTGGATGGTGTTGAGAACAAATCCAATGAACCTGACCCACCTGTAACAGACCAACCTGGTAATGTCTTACCTATAGACAACTGGATGGATAACCAACCCAATCAGTTGGATGGTGAGGCTCCCCAACCTCAACCACTTAGTCCACAACAACCTGTAAACCCACTACCAGATGGCAGAGACCAGCAAAATGAACTGCCAAGGGCAAACCAGTATCCCAATCAAATTAATCCTGATTGGATAAATCATCCTTATCAACCACAGGATGTACCAAGAGATGCTTGCAATCTAAGACAAGCAGGTCCTCTCAAAGGTCAACCTCCTCAACCTAAATATCAAATAATTCCTCCATCTAGACCTGGAAACATATATGGAGAAAGATGAAATCTGGTCAACATTGAAAAGGAAATTCAGGAGAAAAGAGATAAAATCTCTGAGATTGTTTGAGAACAAGAGAGAGTTATTCGAGAAGGAGCTGAACAACAGCAGGTTACTAGGGAAGAGTGGAGACTGCCTTCACCTGTTATACAACCACCTTCTCAACCTCGATCAGGACCTTCGCATTTTCCAGGATCAGCCAAAGAACCAACAGAAAATGTTCTTCATGTTTTACTTGCTGCATGAATTAAAGAATCTCCAGAACACTTCAAGGATGTTCTTCAACTCCCTGAAAGTGAACGAACAAAGTGGTTTGACACAATGAAGGATGAAATTAAATTGACCAAAGAAAGAAACATTTGGACATTAGTGGATCCTCCTCCAGGACAAAAACCAATAAAAGCAAGATGGGTTTATGCCATTAAATCTGGTGGTCATTACAAGGCTTGACTCATAGCAAAAGGCTTTACACAAGAATATGGGATTGATTTTGAAGAGACCTTTTCCCTGGTTGCATGGTTTGAAACTGTGTGAATCCTATTAGCTTATGCCATGCAGCAAAATTGGGATATGGAAGCACTGGACATTAAAACCACCTTCATATATGGCAAGCTAGATGAGGAACTCTATATGGAACAACTGGAGGGTTTCAAGGTCAAGGGTCAAGAACACAGAATTTATCAGTTGCTACACACTCTTTATGGCTTGAAGCAAGCTGTGCTAGCATGGAATAAGGAGTTACACCAATCTCTTTTACAAATGGGCTTTCTCCATTCAAGAGTTGATGCTGGAGTTTACTTTTATCACTCCAAAGCTGGAACAGTGGTATTCCTTGTCTATGTTGACAATGGTTTATTCCTGGGTTCTCACAAGAATCTTGTGAAGAAGAAGAAAGATGAGTTTATGAAGAAATGGGAATCAAGAGATCTCAGTGAAGTGAAAGAATATCTTGGAATCCAGATACATTGAAACCTGAAAGAACTGAGATGGTTATCTTAACCAAATTCCCTATGTCAAGAAGGTTGTGAAACTGATTCAGAATGGAAAATGTGAACTCTGTTCGTACTCCTCTTCCTTCTGGTTATCAACCAGAGAAACCACCAGCATCTTATCAAGCATCATCTCAACTTCGCTCTCACTTTCAATCAGTAATAGGATCTCTACTTTATATGGCCCTGGGAACTTGCCCAGATATTGCTTATTCCATTATATGGATGAGCCAATATATGGCCAATCCTACCAATGAACACCTGAATAAAGCTCTTCACATTGTTTGCTATGTGGCTTCCACAGTGAACTTAGCTTTATATTATTCAGGAAAAGATGCTTGGATTCAAGGTTTTGCTGATTCGGACTGGGCCTCAAATAAAGACACTTGTCACTCTACCACTGGATATGCCATGTATCTTGGCAACTCCCTTGTTTCCTGGCATTCCTGGAAACAGAAAACAATCACCCTCTCTTCAACTGAAGCAGAGTATATGGCGATGTGCAATGCTGCTAGACACATCAAGTGGCTCGATATGTTGTTCAAGGAACTCGTCTTTCCTATGGACAAGACAATCCTTTACTGTTATAATATGGGAGCTCACTTCATAGCTGAGAACCCTATATCAGATGGTCACTCTAAACATATTGATATTCAATGGCACTTCATTTGCAAATGTGTTGAAGAGGGACTCTTCTCCATTGAATATATTCCCACTGATTGACAAAGGGCTGATGGTTTAACTAAGTCCCTTACCTGGCAGAAATTTGAAACAAATTGCTTGTCGCTTGGTTTGGTAAACCTACCATTCTAGAGTGAGGGGGAGTGTTGAACCAGTTAAAGCATCACATGACCATTCTAAAGATAGTGAGTTCCACACTATTCTACAGTGTTCCACAAACCTGATCTACCAGTTCTTTTGTTATCTCCTTATCTCCAGTACTGTACCAGAGACCTCTCTTTATAGAAGGTGCTCTTAGGATAGATTAGGCAGTCTTTAGATACAGTGTGACACACCTGGTCTGTGCACACCTAGCATGTATATAAACAGGGCACAGAGCCTCTAGGACTCTCAGTTAACTACCCAGTTATATTCAGTTCTCACTCAGAACTGCTACTCTCAACTTACCACAAGACCAACAACATACTGAACACACAAGGCAAGTGTTCTGCCTTTGCCCATTAGCTCCAATCCTCTGTGCAATATGAACAGCAGCAGCTCACTGCAGCAATCCTTCCAGCCTATCTTGCTATGCTCAGCTCTGAATCTCAGGCTCTGGTGGATCCACAGACCAGCTCAGACTCTGATTCTGACTCAGAGGACAGTGGAAGTACTGATAGCTTATCTGATGCTGAAGATATGGAGATACCCACAGCCAGTGATTCACTCTTGCAGCTCATGGGCTTACTCCACTCTCATAGATATCTGGCTGAGCACCACACCATCCCAAAAAGTGGTCAAAACCTCCACTTGCTTCTTGGTGATTGGAAGCATAATAGGCCAGATATATGTATTTTGTGCATTTGTCAGGATGACCCCAGAGTGTTTTGATGCTCTCCTGGAAATTATATGCACTGGTCCAGTGTTCCATAATCAGTCCACTATCCCCCAGATCCCTGTTGAGCAACAGTTGGCCATTGCTCTCTATTGATTTGGCCACTATGGGAATGCCATCAGCACTACTATGGTTGTGCTCTGGGCAGGAATTGGGTATGGAACTGTTTGCCTTGTCACTAACTGTGTCATCAGAGCAATCTGCTCTGATACCTTCTGTCATGCATCACTTTCTTGGCCAACACCTGCTGAGCATGAGGAGGCAAAGAAGTGGGTAGAAGAGAACTCATGTCCAGCATGGAGGAATGGTTGGGCCATGGTAGATGGAACTCTTGTCCCTCTCTATGCACAGCCTGCTTTCTATGGCAATACTTGGTTTGACCAGAAGTCAAACTACTCTCTAAATGTGCAGGTGAGTCTGGTTGCACATTGAATAATATGGAACCCATTATACACCCTACTTTATCAGATTGTATCAACCCCTGATCTGCAGATAATTGACTATGCTGTTGGCCTTCCAGGCAGTCAGCATGATTCAACTGCATTTGCAGAGACACATCTCTACAAAGAACATGATGTACTCTTGGGCAGAGATGAGTGGATTTTTGCTGACACAGCATATCCCCTTCACTCTTGGTGTCAAGCACCATATATGTAAGAAGTGAGTTTTTTTTTATACCTGGGTACTGACTTTTCTCACCCATTTCAGACCTGAGAGTGAGGACAAGGACAACTCTGTTTTCAACTACTATGTCTCCAAAATTCATATTTGGTCTGAACATGCTATGGCTATGGGTTATCTCAAGGGAACCTGGCAATCTCTCTGAGGGCTTCATGTTTGTGTAAATGATGAACATCACATTGAGTATGCAACCCTTTGGGTCATCAGCTGCATCCATTTGCATGCATTCATCATTGGACATCAAAAGGGAGTTAACACTAGCAGGGACCATTTCTTTCAAAAGGGGATGAAGATCTTGGAAGAGGAAGCAAGATGTGATGCTGAATTAGGTGATATGCAGGCACAGAAAGCAGATGAGGTGGAACACAATTGCTCAGACACATGGGATATTGAGTTATTGGAGGGAAAAATCAAAAGAGAGGAGTTAAAAAGTGACCTCTTCCTTTATCTGCAAGGTGAATAATGGCAGGAAGAGTGGGGGATATTGAAAAGAGAGTAGGGTTAATGAAAGGATGGGTAGAAGGGAAAGAAGGAGATATAAAGGAATGACAAGGGTATCTGCAGAATCAGTTCTACTAGTAAAGATTAGGGTAGCACAAGTATGAATGGGATGCAAAGGAATGTCAAGGGTATTTGTAGAATTCAGTTCTACAAGTAAAGATCAGGGTGGCACAAGGAAGAAATAACTCAAAGAAATGACAAGGGTATCTGTAGAACATCCATCTAATGGGGAAGGTTGGGATCAATGACTGGGACAGGGTATCCAGCACAAAGATGAGCTAACTCAATTTGCTTCTCCATCATGAGCAGTTCATGAGCATGCTGTGCAGCTGCCTGTTCTGCCTGAGCCTCCAAACACATGCACTCCACAGTGATGGCAGTATCATGAGCAGCCTCCTGTTTGATCCTCTCCTGTAGAAAAGGGCTGTAGGCAGCCTCAGTAGTGACTCAACTACTCTTATATTAGATATACCTGTAGGCAGCTACAAGGTATCAGTAAGTAAGTACTGGTAAAGAATGTGTAGACATACCCTCAGTAGTGACTCAACTACTGAGGAAACAGTACCAAAATGTACTACTAAGTGTGCTCTAAGCACTTATGTAAGCAAGTGAAAACTTGCAGCAAATATACATCACACAGAGGTGATTCAATCTCCAACACACCCCCTGAAGCTCCACTGTGTGATAAGTAGAAGTGCAGAAAATATAACTCAAATGAATGTATACCCAATAATTCAATAAAAAACGAGTGTGTATTCTGCTGCAAGTGAGCTTCGAGTCCGTGTGTACAGCGAGTGTTGTTTGGTCGTGTTGATGCGCCGCATTGTGGCAACTTCCCATTTCGGAAATGCTTGTGTAGTGCGCGCGCTCCTGCCTTGTACCGTGATCGTAAGGCCGCCATTTTGACTGTCGGAAGGATCATCGCCATTCCGAGTGCGTCTGGGAGGCACCCCCTGCCGATTATAAGTGTCTGGAAGACCCCAGGGGGGTTTCCGGCGTTTCCTGGGTCCACGAGATGGCTGTATGGTAGCACAACCTTGTGTGGGCTCACCAGGGTGCGGATACCCTCTCTTTTGGACGTTTCCAGTGTCGCTGACTTCGTTGTAGCGAACGCTTACTGTCGGGGACTCCCCCGCAATGAATTCGGATGGATCGGTTGGCGTCGAGATGAGCCGCAGTGGCCGTATGGCGACCACAAGTGTACGGTTGGCGCTGGGCCTCGTATGAACGATGCTGACGTTTTCAGCTTCTGTCTTGATCCTTCCTCGTCGGCGTGGGTCACTGAGGGTCCCAGGGTGGTGTGCAAGGCCGTTTGGAGACGGTCGTGATGGCGCAGGTGAGCCGTTTGACTGTTCTGGCTCGCATTCGCTGTACCGACAACTGCTGTTAGCTAGCAGTGCTTCTTCGACGCTGTGCGAGTCGCTGAACTCGCTGCTAGTTCTGCCATCATACCTATAACTGGTCTGATATCCTGCAACAGGTATCTGAGGGCATTTGGTGCCCATTTGGAGGACGGATAGTGGCTGCATGGCGACACTGTGCATGCGGTGCGTGTAGCCTTTCGTTTTCACATTTCTGACGACGCTGGCTTCATTATGGCATACATCTGTGATGTGGGACCCCCCCACAATGTTTCTGTATCGTTTGGTGGGCTTCGAGACGAGTAAGAGCAGCCGTATGAGAATGCCAGCTGTCTGGTACGTGTGCCCTCTCGTTTCGACTCGTCTCGCATGCCTGACTTCGCTACAGCCTATCTTCTGTATCCATAACCCTCCCATGGGGTGTCGAAGTCGTTTCGAGGATGTTGAGAAGGGTTGAAGCTGCCACATGAGAATGCGAGCTATCCGGTACGCGGGCCCTCTCGTTTCGATCCGTCGTGCACACCTGATCTTGTTATAGCCTATATTCATTGTCCATAACCCTCCCGCAAGGTATTCAAGTCGTTTCGAGGGCGCTGAGAGGAGTTGGGGAGGCTGCATGTGGGCCGCTTGGACACAGTAGGCGTTTTGCCTCGTTTGAGCATTGCTGACTCTTTCAGCATTCGGTTTTACTCTTCCACGTCGACGGGTTACCCTGTAGGGTCGGGGAAGGTGTGAGATGCCTGTCAGAGGCGGTTCGGGCGGTGCAGGTATGTCGTTCGGCTGTGATACCTTTCGTTTGGTGTGCCAACCTCCATTGTTAGCTAACAGCTTCTTCTCTGCTCCGTGTGAGCAGACGGCGCTGCTGTTCGTTGCATCACTGTTCACCCTGCTGTCTGATCCAGCATCTTCCCTTGGTAAATCCCATAGTAGCACTCGTGTGCCATGTTGCTTGAGCCAAGCATGCTTGCCGTCTTGCCTTGTAGTCTCGTGCCGCTGCTGCGAGACTGCCGTTTGACTGTCGAAAGGTCTGGTGCACTTCCGAGTCCGTTTATGAGGCATCTCCTGTCTCTGGCATGTATCCGCGATATTCCAGAGATGTCGCGAGACTTCGCAAGGTAGCGAAATGGGAATGCCAAGGACGAGATGGCTGTAGCCTCTCGTTTGCAGTCCGTTGACATTTACTGGCATCGTGTTGACTCTGCAGTGTCGGTGGGGTACCCTCGACGTCCTAGGAGTGTCCATAATGCCGTTTGGAGGCTGCGTAGGCGACATAGGTAAGCTATTCAGCCGTTTTGCCTCGCGTTTGGTATACTGACTCCTGCTATGAGCTAGCGTTGCTTTCTCGACTCGTTGGGAGTTGGCGAGGTCCCTGCTAACTGCATCGTTGTACCTCCCATCATCTCCCTTATCAGGCTCCTTTGGGCGTCTGCCCACATGTGCTCGCGTGTCAACTATTTGGGCGCTCGTGGCCCTTATCTCCAGCTTTGTCGTCGTTGACCTGATGTCTGCGCTATCCCCCCTACCCGTTCCAGTAAACCTATGCACCCCCATCCCCTGAGCCTCGTCAGGCGGGGTATTTCGTGTTGAGTGCCCTTGGTGGGTTCGCTGTGGGTGTTGTGATGCCCTCTTGTTTCGTGTACACGGCAACCTGAGTTCCGTGACCATACCACCATGCATTTGCACTGGCAGCCTGTTCTGTATTGTAGAACATTCGACGTATGGTGTGGGGGGTTCGGCATGTGACCACGGGGGATCAGGTACTTCAGTGATCGTTTCACTGTTCGTCCGGGTGCGCTGATTCTCTTCAACAAGTGTTTGTGGTACGTCTTCCATAGAATGACCACTGGCAGGTCCGGACATGTTATCTGCAGGCTCCGGTGCCTCAGATCTTGACTCCGGTAGCTTCTGGTTCTCCACAACCTCATCGGTCGTGCGCTGACTCCTCTCGTCAGGCACTTTGAGTGTCTGTGCATGTTCATCATGCTGTCTTGGGTCTGTAATCCCAGTCTCAACCACCAGCGAGCAACCCTCTGTCCGCTGCATGTCCACGATCGCCGTCTCGGGTTCCAGGTACCCAGTCGGAATCTCAGTCCAGTTGTTTTTGCTCTCGTTCGAGTTCGCTGCGCAGCTTCCTGCCACCTGACTCTGTACGTCTATGATTGTAGCCTCTGGCGCCATGGGCCCATAGGCAATCTCAGTATGTTTGTGTAGGACCACTGTAGGCTGCTCGGCAGCTACAGTGTTTGCTGGAATGCTCGTGCTAGCAACTCTGGTATGATTTCGTTTGTCTGACTGCTGCGCGTCTATGACCTCAGTCTCAAGTGTTAGGTACCTAGATTTGGTCTCGGCGCAGTCGTTCGGGCTGTTCAGGAAGCCTGCTTCTTCGCTAGGTGGTTCTAGTGGTTTGTCATGGCTGTCACAGGTGCTCTGAGCAGTTTCACCAGCCGCGCTCTGCTCGGGCTGTGATCTGCTCTGTCGCATAGCTTCCTCAGCTGCTAGCCAGCTTTCGGGTTTCGGAATTGAATCGAAGTGCTTTTCGAGATAGTCCCACTTTTCGAGTGGCGACTTCAGGTGTAGCATAAAGGTGAAAATGCTATCGGGAATGCTGCAAATGATGGTGTAGTTTACCATCGCATTTTGTTGTGTCCACGACTGGTCCGCGGCTTGCCATGCTGCGACCTCGTCTCGTTCATCATCAGTCTGGGGTGACCAACCCTCACTGTGACCATGTAGCTCTGCTGGATGTATGGGTCATTTCTCTGACCTGACCAGGAACCCCATCAAGCCTTTGTCAGAAATGGCGCATAGGACCGAACTTGCATAAGTTATCCAATTTTGCCCATTGTGTGCAAGCTTGGGTAGGTAATCCATCCATCATAGTATCCAATAGCTTTGAGAGTAAAGACAGTAGTACTTTGTTGAGTAGTCCCTTCGTTCGAGTCAACTGCGAGTCTCCTACAATAAATTTTCCATGCTAGGTGGGGCTCATAACCTGTAGAAAAGGGCTGTAGGCAGCCTCAGTAGTGACTCAAATACTCTTATATTAGATATACCTGTAGGCAGCTACAAGGTAAGTACTGGTAAAGAATGTGTAGACATACCCTCAGTAGTGACTCAACTACTGAGGAAACAGTACCAAAATGTACTACTAAGTGTGCTCTAAGCACTTATGTAAGCAAGTGAAAACTCGCAGCAAATATACATCACACAGAGGTGATTCAATCTCCAACATCTCCTTCTCAATGCAAAGCTTTGCATTAGTCTTGTTCATCTGAAGATGTGCCTGGTGCTCAGCCTCTGCCATATCAGCAACAAAGTCTTGTGGACCCTTGCGCTTCTTGGCAGATCTGACCACAGGAGAGTCAGAGGCACGCTTTGAAGGAATGGTTACCTTCAGCTTCAGTGGAGTGGCATCTCCCCCAAAAAATCCTCCTGGAGAACCAGGAGAGAGGGGATCAGAGCCAGGGAGGTCAGCATCTCCAACAGGGGATGGAGAGGCAAAACTATGACTAGTGAGACAAGCAAATATATCTGATGATGGGCACACTTACCTCCTGTTCCTCCTCCTCCTCAAGAACACTCAGGTCTATTGCAGACTTGCTGTTGGCAACAGCCTTCCAACTGACAATTGGGCTAGTCCCCATCAATGCATGCATGCGTAAATACCAGGGGAACTTCTCCTGGATAACCTCTGCATACAAATCACTACATACACCCAGTATATATAAATCTGCAACTCACCCCAAGCATTGGCTGCAGTACTACCCTCTTGAAGCTCTCCCTCCCTCCCAGAGGCCTACCAAGCCATGACCTGTCTCACCAAGGTCCTGGCGGAAAGCCATATATGTGGATTTGAGACTGGCCAACTTAGTATCAGTAGCTGGTATGCTATGATGAAGGATATGATACTCACCTTGCAACCCAGTTCTTAACAACACCCCTCAGTGCCCCAAGGTCATCCTTAGACCACTCTGAGTCCTCAGTGAGGAAAAGAGCTGTAGCAATGTCAGCACAGTGCTGAGCAAGACTCTTGCCTTTGCCAGTTGGGGTTGGGTCTGGGTCAGTTCCCTTGTCAAAGCCAAAGATACCCTTCCATGTCACAGAGTCTTCAATGAGGGTTAGAAGTGCATCTGTAATGTGGAAGTTCTCTAGCTTTGACCAGCTATGAAATAATTAGCACCTCTAGTTAGCAGTAGAAGGGCACTCACTGGATCAAGATCCTCTTCTTAGGCTCCAGATTGTTCTCTTTCTCGGAGTCCACAGAGTCCACAACTGCACTCTTCTTAGACTTTTTCACACTCAGAGGTTGAGTGGAAGGCTTAGAAGACTTGCCCGGGTTGGTTGCCTGAGATTTCGCCATAGTAGAAGCACTAGAATCACCTGTAATACAAGGGAATTGAGGTAGCTACGATGCTAGTAAAATATTTAAGCTCCGACTGAATTTCCTAATTCGCTCGTGAAATCCACTTGCGAAATCCATGTGGTGGATTTGGATGACCAAGTGGAAATCCACATCCAAATCCGTGCCCAAATCGACGGGAAATCCGCCGTCGAAATCAGGTCTGAACAACCCTAGTGTCTGAGAAGCGCGTCTTTACATAAGTTGCCACGATGGGGACAGATCATCTGTCGAAGTACATTTTATGTATGTTTTACTCACCTGCTCGTACAATATCCGGTACCAGACAGAATCTCGTTTCCGCAGTGAAAGACGATCCGCGGACCTGAGAGAGGGGAGGGTGGGGAACCGAAAGAGGCAACTACCCCGCTTTCTCACGCGTCTCACGCGTAGATGGTGTCTGTGTACGCAAACAGGACCGACGACCACAGGTACTGGATGCATAGTCAACACAGATTCCTGAAAACTCGAGGGCAAGGGCATGCATGTTAATGGTTTCCAATGCAATGCGATGATACGCACGATATCGTTGGACGTCACCAGGGACGAGGATATTAATGATATGGTGTGTACAATATTAGAGGAATATGGGAACATGGACATTGTCGTGCATAATGTGAGTGAGCTGGCTATAGGTACGTACAACTGTCTTTTCGTTCTTCTGCTGGGTCGTTGCACGTGTACTCGAAGAGGAGGTAGCTGATAATTCATGCGCAATCCCTTTGATCCAGTTGCCCAAGTTACGATCGAGCATATCCGAAACGCAATTTCCCTCCATACCTTTACTGCTCTCCACTTCACCAACGCGATCGTCCCGTCTATGATCCATGGATGGAGTTCCCGCCGTTAAACTACTGTGTGATCTCAGAACTCGCGTCCTTCGACAAGATTCCCATCTATCGTGAGTTGTTTCTTCTTTAATCCTTTCACGCACCGTTAGGACACCGTCCACTAGAAGGAATGTGTGTGGCACCGCTTTCAGCTGCGCCAGAAATAATCCGCTACCACACCTACCTGCACCACTGGGCCTTGTAAACAAGGATACCAGTGTGTTTCTCCATTTCAATCCACGGTGCTTGGCCTCTTGGAGGTATTCGAAGTGTCTTGGATGTCCTACTAAGGAAATTTTCAATTCTCGATCATCGAGGCTGTGTTAGGACCGTTATCTCATGATCACCCCATCCTCAGTCATGCACGCACGGCGCGATTTAACCCTCATGTGAGCAATTTCTGTGATAGTTGGATCTTCGAGATTATCGGAACAAGGATAAGAATTCATTTCATCTCCGCATGCAGTATGGTTATCTTTGGAATCTTTGATCTCGCCCGGGTATTCTGTCATCCTAGGATGGAGTCATCATGATCAGCGATTTCCAAAAAGTGAGTAAAGGTTCGACGGAGTTCCATTTGCGAAGTATTTTAACAGAGAAGTGATTGTTATCTACCTTCCAGCGGCGAACCCCCATGTCTGGCATAATAACAGCTCCCTGGAGCTACCCACCTCCACCTAACGACATTTTCCTCGTGGACGGCTTGGAAGGACCAGTCGAGACTCTGGCACCCAGTGCAGCCACCCACTCTTCCAGTGGGGTACTGCTACGCGATGTCAAGCCGATTGCCTCCTACTCGTGGATCGACGAACCAGCACCATGTATCGCCGTCCCAGGTGAGCCAGCTGGTGTGGGCTCCCTGGCTAGCACCCAAATATTAACGCATACTAGGGTATCCACGAATATGGAGGAACACAACCGTCACGACCGTTCCTGCTGATTCTGGTGATCATCATGTCGATTGCAATACAGCGTTCATGGGAGATCGATCCCCTCTGATACCCATATTTGCCGCTATCGACTCGATGCATATCGACTTCCGATACCGCGAGCTAGACCTTATCACTGACAGGAATAGCTTGCGCAAATTGTTGCGTTGCATCGACCAGCAGTACGATAAGACCTTTCGTATCGACGTCGACTTGCTGGGGAAGACGTGTCTCCTTACACGTTGTGAAGAAACCTTAACGGATACTATCAACGAATTCCGCGGATACGGCCACGAGTATGAGCTAGCGGCAACTAAACCACGTCAAGGATCTGAAAAGGAGATAAGTCACTATCGCATCATCAGCTACGTAAGTCGCCACGAACATGACCAGTCTCCGCCACTGAGTGTATTGCTAGCACTTCGGGAGATTCAGAGTATTACTCCGTTCCGCGGTTGATGCCTGTGCGGAGCCGGCAGGCGAGGGTAATTCATTCCTCACCTCCTTCTCCGCACGGGGCATCAGGATGAGAGAGGCATCGCAACTCACTAATGATCTAGCTTACTCGAGTCGCTTCGGGATCAAAGTAAAGTTAACTTCACCTCGCTCAGTCCTTCCGCAGTCAAGCGTGATCGAGATCAAGACTAGAGCGGCACACAGGGAGCTGGACTGGACAGAAGTTTACCCCCAATTATACCTGTCACAAACCCCTTGTTTGTATTTGGCAAAGCACTTGCGTGGCAGGTTCGGTCGAGTGGCGGAGGTTCAGATTAACAGCCGGGGGATGACAACTCGCGCTAGGGAGGCTGAAGCTGCAATGGTTAAATTGGAGGCACTTCTGGGTGACATTTTGAGGGCCGTACGAGACCATGAAGAGGGAGTGCCGCTAAGCTTGGTGTATCATGGAGGGGAGTTGCAGTTGTACAAGCGCAGTGGAGGGACTAGACAGCCTTTTGGGAAGGATATTATGAGAAAGTTTCGACGGGCAGCCACCCTCTAAGAATTAGTCGATGGGAAGGGAAAGGTGGAGTTCGCTGGGGCATCACAGGAAACGGGTCGATAAAAGAAGTAGTACTGGCCAGTCTCAAATGTCGTCATGATACGTCCCGCCATCGCCGTTGTATGTTGGGCAATAACAGATGAACTAGTCGTTTCCGGACGATGTGTCGGGTGCGGAACCTACTGCGGAAGATAAACAATCGCTGCACGATGCAGAACCGTTGCACATAGATAGAGGCCTTTGCATTGATGTCGAAGGCTAAAGCCTTCCATTGATGGTTTGCTACGATCATGTATGACATGCAATCGTCAAGTGAGAAAGCGGAACACCTAAAAGGACGGTGTAGTCGTGAGAACCCGTGTGCTGCACGCAGAACAAGTACCAAAATCCACGAGCCCTTTCCACAGGGAACTCCAGGGTGGATTTGAGGGCAATCTGTTTACCGAGATGCTCACGAGTGGAGTTGCGAGCTACGTGCTCATGCACTACTCTCGGTAGGTAGAACACGTGGAATGGTGCGGATTTCGTCGTGGTTATGGAAGCAGCATGTCCTGGAACAGATGTAAGTAGGTCAATGCCATGGACCGGTATGGACGTATGTCGATGATTGTATTTCGTAGTATGGGGAATTCGTGTGTGCATGAATCAGCCCTTCCCAGTAAACCTGCGATGCCAGATACCGCACCATCGTTTCACGAAAGTACGGGGGCTATAATCTTGCGTATTCGACCATGCCGCAGACCTGCAACGTTTGGCTGCAGGGAATAAGGTATGCGGATCTGCATGACATGGTTCAACTAAAAGGTAGTGTCGAGTCACTAACAATGCAACCCTAGGCCACGCAGGAAAGTACGGTCAACGGATCCAGATTCAGTGAGGGGCGTAGTATTAATGTTGATGCCATTGTCATTGCTCACGCCACGACCAACTGGGAGTATTGGCAGTGTGACGGTCAACCTGGCGACATAGGGCAGTACAAATCACCTCCTATGAGCAATTATTTGAAGTCTGGCGTAACGGAGAACGGCGCGGATGTTGCCTCGTGAGCAGCAAGGATTCTAAGGAGTCGTAGCAGAGTGAAATTACACACAAGAAACTAGCCTTCGTTGGGTTTACAGGGTGGGCATACACCAGATGAAGAGCGATCACTTGTAGAGCGAATGCAGTGAAGCGGGCCAATCTCCGGTACAAGTCATCCACCACTCTTGACTCCTTGGCTCAAACACCAGCAAACAGGTTAGCGCTTGGCTCTTGCCGGACTCGGGGGCGCAGAAGTACTAGTCCCTCACTTTCGCTTCAGCGTCAGCGGAGCTGCATCACTCAGGGCGGCCAGCTCGGCCCGTTCATTGAGTAACAACTGATGCTTCGAGATCCCATGCATTGCATCGTCCAGTATCCTGGATTAGTAAAAGATGCAGTCGGCAATCGAGGCATTACAACGTATTAGAATACGCACCGCTGCAGTGGATTGTCGCCTGGGATATAACCAAGTGCTTTCCTAAAAACCTGTTGAATGTCGAAACATACCTATGCAAGTGTTACCGATTTGGTTTTTTGGTTGCATAGAGAAGCTCACAGGAATTCGATCCATCCGCGCGAGCTTTTTCACCGCTTTTTCACGCATGTCCTGATAAACAACCTGATAAGCGATATCAGCTAGCGCCTGATGAAGTAGGGATTTTCATGCTTCTCTTAGCACTTGTGCAATCTCGGATGCGACTCCACGCCAGCATGCTAGTAAGATCTAATCATTGCCCACCTCAGCCAGCCAGCCAGGGGATAATGGTCACTAGGAGTGTCGCTACCTTTCCTACAATGTCTTCAACCAATGTCCGCCTGTCACGTTCATCATCGGTTCCGATAAGCATCTCGCGCCATTTCTTGATTTGCTCTACCTCCAACAGAAAGTCGTGTCTCAAAAAACATCGTAAGCCTATGCACTTGGAGAGGGATGTGACATGTACCTACCTATCAAACTTGGTGTCCTCGCTGCGAAATTTGTAATCAGTGAGAGTGGAATTGGCCAAATGAATTGGTATCCACTTACCGTTTCCATGGTGCAAATGCGACGATGATGAACTTAAGGACCTTTCCATTAAATAATTATTACCGTTTACCTTAATTGCCGATAAAGATGGGCCTACCTCTGCAGCGAAGGGCGCCGCCCTCCACCCCGGCCCATTTTTCCACAATGTCGTCCAGCCAATGCGGCTAGAGCCAACCTGTACATCAAATTCCGGGCTTAGTTGCAAGTCGAACGTCCCGTCATCTATCTGTGTCAAGAACGCAACTAATGCATTAATGCGCTGCGCCTGCGCCATGACATTCACTTCTCTGCTTCCAGATATATCTTGTGTTGGGTAACTACCTGGAGGACCGATATTTACAGATATGCGCATCTCACTGTCTTTACTCACCCTTATCCACTTCAGTGCCAAGCTCAGTATAATTTTCCGTCTCCATTATTTGGGGCAGATCGTTAAAGAATGCTATGTCTCCGATCTGAAATATTTCAGTGGACAGCATAAGGTCAGGCAATCAACATGAATGGAACGCAAGTACATACAAAGTTACGGATGTCACCGCCACCGAATATGTCCACAAAGAATTGAATGGCAGCCTCGACGGTTGCTGACTCCCTCAAATGCTTTGGTGCATCAAGTTTGTCCGCCTAAGAAATATGCTAAACTGGTAATTTCACAAAACAATAATAAGAGACTTACCCATCCAACCAGAACAGAAAAGCTATCGCTACACATTGGGATTCAGCACCGGTGCGTCCAAGGATACATGAACAGAGATTGAGGTGCTCACATGACTTTCAGGAGCATTGTCATAAGCTCCGCATCTGAATCTATTTGACGCCACGGCAGCGGCATCATCACAGAGCACAATTGGGTAGAGACGCCGAGTGTCTGCCATGAATCCAGATCTAAACCACTCCTGCATGTGGATATGGAGTTAAGTGTTGGAACACAGTGACGGCAATCTGGGCAGCGTATAGCTGTTGTTACTAGAAGTCTGCCAGAAAGACGGGAAGACAACGCTTCCAGTAAAGAGAGAACTTGTGGGTTGGCCGGGAGTGAGCAGCCGGTCGCGTCATACAGGGCGACGCAATGCAAGATTGGGTGTTTTGAATGTGCAAGAGTTAGTGAATCCTTCGACTCAACAACCCCTGGCTCTGGACGATGTATGCTTCGGATGTCGACTTCGATGGGATCAAGTCCAAGAGCTGTAGCAAACTCAATAATATTGCCTTCAGGCTTGAACTTATCTCCATTTCGTGGGACATGACCATAGTCACCCGGCTGTTACAATTAAATTTTGCGATACATATAATGGACGTTGTTCTCACCTTGAGCTCCGAGTCAAACAACGAGAACGGAATGCCTGCGTAATCCCAAGGGAGGTGACACATTTGAGGAAGTTTACCGCGAAGGCAGTTCCACATCAAATCAGGTATATAAGGCGACTCCACCAGCTGTGGAGGTGTAAATGTTAGGTAATACGTACAGAAGCCCAAACGGAAAACACACATCAGAAGTGGGGCGTTCCTCATATGTACAACAACCAGAGCATTGAGCGATATCGATTTTCACCGTGCAGCCCACTGGCGAGTGATACAGCATACGGTGGATCACGATCACCCTTGCACCCTGGATGGATCGGGGAAAATGGACATGCTGAATCAAGTGCTTATTGGTCGACAGCACATGGTTTGGGATGAGAAGTCTTTCCAAGGCCCATACCCGCAGAGACGCCACCTCCTTGAAATCATTGGGGGACAGGATAGCAAGAGCAAAGGGTTGGACGCCGGAGAAGTAACTGAGAAGTACTAGAAAGCGAGTGTCATCCCGCCTACGGAAATAACCAATGGCAGCAAAATCGATGTCGCTCGAGAGGGTGACCGAGTCATCGTTCACCTCTGCGCCATCAGGCAATACACGGTCACGGATAAAGCCACCGTGGGAAAGTGTCTGGTCCTGCAATTCGAAGGTAAAGGGAGAGGGATACCTGGCATCTTTATAGGGAAGAAAGTGTTCCTTGAATTCCATCTTTCCAGGATATTTTGGAATACCGAAAATCCTGGTGGAACCGCGAAACACCAGGTGTGTTTTCAGTGGGTCCCCGGTGTACGGTTTCCAGCATGCCAGCGTGACCTGGCAAAGCGGACCAAAGGTTGCAGTAGGTAGCCATATATGTATGCCGTCATTGGTCACCGTGAACGTACGAAGTCGATTCTGCGTGGACTTGGTGAGTTCATCGTCTGGCATACCTTGTCTTCGCAGAAGCTCGGTGAACTGCTCTGGTTTCAGCGCACTGACCATGCCGCAATCCCTGAAGCAGTTCGGGTCATCTGCCAAGATGCTGCTGGACCACCCAAACTGTCTTTTCAATCCCCATGCAAAGATGCTTTGGTCGTTGGACATCCGAATGATTTCCAGTTGCAAACGATGAAATGCGTTCTTCCCCTCCCCATACAGCATTGGCATGTGCACACCAAGGAGACCCAATAACGAATATGCCCGGTCCTCCTCGCGTGTCGTTATGCGGTCAGCAGCCCAGGACATAATCTGGGCTACACTGGGACGTTTTGTATCATCTACGCTGCTCATCGCCTCCTCCAATCCTTCCGTTAACACTTTCCCTGGTATTCGTGTGATTATGCTGAGGAACCACGCAAGCTTTGATTTGTCCCCGATGCATTCCCACTTCTGATCAAAGAAGCGAACAACCTTGGGTGCGATGAGTTCTTGGAGTGTCCAACCTCGCGAAAACCACTTCGAGGTGACCTTGGATTCTTCTCGGACCTTCCAAAAGTTTCCAACCACGTCGTGGAGGTATGCATAACACAGCTTCGCGTTTGCGTACCACTTGTACATCGAATTGATCGCTTCCGACAGTTCTGCGCTGCTTTCTTTATTGATGCAGCAAGTGTCGATCCACACCCACTCCAGCCTGTCCTTCCGTGCTTGTCTGCAAGTGTCAATTATCTTCTTGTACCCAGTTCGCCCTCTAATTTCTTTCCTCTCGTCGTCACTCGCAATCAACAGTTGCTTCATATCCTCAAATAACACCTCCTGCTCGCCTTCTTTTTTTATACCCCAGCAATGCGACAATATGGCATACTCTTTCTCTGCGAGATCGGGGCCATAAAACTCCTCAAGGACTTTGGTTGTACAAGGAATCATCTTCCCTTCGTTGGTACTCGCCTCAACGTTGAGCATGGCGACAATGTCAATGAGTCGCATTGTGTAACTATGATTGATGAGTGAGTCATCCTACAAGAATCGATATTGCACTCACCTAATGACACGTCTCAAAGCCTATGGCAGCGAGAGGATACTCTGTTGACTATTAACCACCCAATTATTTCGAGCGGATGCAAGATGCAGGGCACAGGACAACAGCAAGTCCCTAGGTTGGCCTGCAGGGCACACGTGTTCTTATCACTTGAAATGCCCATTGATGGATCACGACCATTTTCTCACAACAAGCGCTTCCCACACAACGTGGTCAGCAGAATTTACACCCAGCTTAAAGTCTGCTGTCCATGTTGCACCCATGAGTTCAACTCTGTTGACTTCAGCAGGCTTACAGTAAAGGTAGGTTTTTGCACAGTGAGGAAGTTGGGCGCGTGAGGCCTGGGGTAGATGACTACAGTGTCGAGACGGATCGTTAGCCCACGGATCGGGTGGTTTATGCAAACAAAGGGAGCGAGCACATAGAACACGGTTAGTAGGATTTAGACCAGGTGTAGGGGTAGTGGGGAAATGTGAAACTCGAATTCCAAGTTTACTCTGACCTTCATGTGTTGACAGATATGAAGTATTGTTGATGGAAAGGACATTGGCGAAAAGTTGGTAAGTTGGCAGTGCCAAAAGTATGGTTGTCAAAACTTCATATGCTGGTAAACAATAGGATAAGAGTCCAAATCGGATATGTAAACGATACCATCAGGGCAGGGTACACCAATAGAATGTCTGTGAATCAATTCACGACCTTCTTTCGATATCATAAGTAACGATCATGGCTATGCCCCCCTCAACTTTAGCCTTAGCACCCACGTCATCAACACCAGTAGGAATGATACCACTACCACTACCATCCACTGCCACCCCCTCAAACCATTCCAGAACCTCACCGTGACTGGCCCCTCAGGATTCATTGCATCCTCTGCGTGCACCCTTTGATATGTGCTCCACCTGATGTATGCAGGTATATCCGACCAGGTTAGGGTCTATCATGGGTAAGGGTTTCCCGGATACCCGCCCGGGTTGACACCCACGGGTACACGTGGGTCGGGTGCTACGGGTCACAGGTAGGGTGGGTACTTTAACCCGGGCGGGTATGGGCAAGGGGTCGGCTTACCCGTAGTATCCATGGGTTACCCGTGGGTTTTTGGCGCTACTATAGGAGTTCAGTAGCTCAACTACTTATTAGCACTAGTGCTCCATATCAAACCCTACATATCATCTTTATCGTTATCGACTATAATAGCCTGCATGCTATACCAGCCTACTATGGTATTTGCAATGCTCCAGCCCAGATCGAGCCCACTGATATAGCTTTTTTTTCAAGCTGTAGGTGGAACATGCCATGGCTTGCACTCACAGATTTAAATTCCACTCGGTTCAGCTTAGATCCCAGCAACTTGCAAATTTTCACCTCACAACATTTTCACCTCATGACTTCTTGATCATAGTCACACCTACTGAGAAAGTGGGGAGTCCCCCCCCGCCAGTTCTGGTTTCACTGAGAAAGGCTTGGGGTAGACGAACTGCAGACCTTACAGATATTGAAATCTGGGATGAAAGGTGTGCGAAATATGATGTCTATGTACAGGGGAATCACAGAAGCATTGGAAGTCTGAAGTGTATGATCATTATCAGGTCTGCTTCATCCATCATACTCATGAAAATGGTCAGCCGGACTACCTTGGATCAGCTCTTAGCATCTGAATCAGGCCATGACTGATTTTCACCTAGAAAGAGTGTCCCTAAGTGGGCAGTACTGGACCAGTGTGGTACCCGACTCAATCAAAGCTTATTTAGACCCCCCACCCCTTGCGAAGTCAAAAGTCAAAGCTGCAGGAGGGGTCTTGAAATACTGGGAAAACTGCCACATAACTTGTCCTCGAGTTGCTCGAATGGTACTGGACTTTCTGTCAGCACCAAGTTTGACCTTTTTGCACTGCTGTTCACTCTGATAATTTATGCCAATGTTTTTAGCATCATCTGGTGATGCAGAGTGTACTGTTTCAGGTGGTCGCTCTGGATGGGCTCAGAGCTTCAAAGCACGAGTTGCTGTGGGACCTTGTACATCACCACTAAGTACTACCTACCATGAGCTCTGCCGCAGCAAATCAAGAACAAGCTATCCGAAGGGAAAGACCAGGGAGAGCCTACTATTGAGATTGGGGATGACTACGATGACTAGTGATTATACCATCTTGTACTTAGCTAGATGAAAATTACCTTTCATAGCTTCGCTGACTACTACAAGTCTACAACCCATACAACCCGTGGGTTGGCCCGGGTACCCCTGGAACTACCCATGGGTCAACCCGTACCCATGCACATCTGCCTGGGTCGGGTATGGACAAAGGCCCCACCTCTTCAGAACCCGTGGGTATGATCTGGGTATTACCTGGGCATACCCATGATAGACCCTAGACCAGGTCATCGTCTTGCACATGAGAACCAACAACATTTAAGAGGGTGAAATATGAACTTGATCATCTAACCTGACCAAAATGCATGATACAGGATGTGAGAAAAGGTTGCCCAGTAGTGAGAGGAGATACAGACCTGTAAAAGATATGCTGTCCAATGACTCGAAGACCTCCCTTGCTCCAGTAGTAGGTGCAAAAATGGTGCTGATCAGGGTGTTGTCAATACTGTGCAATGGATAATATGGTGCCATTGGATTCAGAACAGCATAGAATAAGTAGAGTGAGATGAAGGTGGGCAGGGGAAGTAGAATTCGGAGTAGATCTGTGCATGTGGCATGTTATATAGGTCAAGAGACCAATAGTCGATACAAAGGTAAGGATGACCCAAGCTGCAACTGTCCTCCCTTTGTGAAGTATCTTTGCGAGTAGGGCCATGCCCTGGGCCAATCAAACCAGGGACATGACTGGGTTACAAGAGCGACTGACACAATGTGCTATGTTGAGTGGTTGACCAGAAAGTGATGGCGAAATGAATAGGGAGGGGAATGTATGCAAGATGATGAGATCAATGGTCTCGTCTGTGATGAAAGCGAGTAATTCAGAATGAACTCAAGTTTTTGCTCTGGCCTTAATGTGGTAGAAACACAGAATTGACATCAGACACATCGTTGAGTCGCCACAGTTGCGACTGGCACATCTTCAGAGCTTTACGGGTTGATCAGATCATTGTTCTTGCTGGGATCAGCCCCAAAAACATGTATAAAAGTGAGTTGAAACTACCTGGCCTGTCTTCCCATGTAATATCCTGTCTGGTAATAGCCCGAAACAAAGGAACAAGATGCACCCATTCCACAACCCAAATACATGACATGTTCCCATCTTGCGATCACCCTCAGGTATTGTGAAGAGCACCGATCTTGGTCTCGATGGAAGGTGAAGATACGGGAGAAATGCTAGGCGTGGAGAAGGATAAGACAGGGCATTGGAGGCAGCTTTGCTGAACGTGGCCTGTGTGGGCGTCTTTGTTTTAAATGCCAACTTTGGACTAATAACAATGTGTGCAGACAGGATTGGGGTATATGGAACTAACTAGAGCAGTTGTGGGTGAGTGCCCAGCTGGGGTGTACAAGATGGCATCCACAGCAGTGGGGGTCAGCTCAGTGAGCCAAAACATGAAATGCATCGGGCAGAGAAAACCTCGCTTTCTCATGCCCATTCCTCAAATCACCTGAGCCATCAAAATGTCTTTTCTGCCAAAGCCCAGACAACGAGCCAGTTGCCTCAATAGCTTTGTCTCACTGACACACTCAAATGCCGACATGTGGTGATGTTCATGCATGTCTAGGTGATTTGTGCTCAGCTTTCCCTCACAGCTCCTTGCCTTCACCCAGCCCACATGGGGTCCCCCTTCTCTCTTTGCCTACCCACGCTCTCGCAGACAGCTGGTGCTGCCACCATATCTAAGGCAAAGCCAGACAATCAAGAAAAGCAACATACCTTCTGCAGAAGTGAAAGTTTATTGTTGGCTGTAATACATATTGGCCAGAGCCCCTCATGCCATGGTTCTGCTGATTTTGCCAGTCTATATGCAACACTAGTCGAGCTGGCTGTGGAAAACATGGGGCCAATGTAAAGTCCCAATACTTATATCTTCGTTACCTAACTGCAGTCCATGTCTGTGCAATCGTTAGCACAGACAGCTAGCATGCCCTGAAGGAAAGAACCACGAGGCAGTATTGAATTTCATCCACACATCTGTATCTAGAGTTTATGTTCCAGGTCTTCTGCCAGCACTGTAAATGGCTTCTGGTCGTTCACACTGTTCGCCAAAAAAGGAAGCATAGTCCATGCATCGTTCCACAGGCTCGAGATCATTCAGGGTTTTCAACTTGATATGGTCTGCACAATGGCACTGTGGTGAAGAGGATTAAAAGATAGTTATCATCGCGAATAGTACGAGCACACTGACTAGAGGCCCAGATAATTGCCTTTCCATTTTTCTGCTGGGTCATTGCACATCCACTCGAAGAGTGGATAACTGATGTGATCCATGTCTGACGTGCCAACTCTGGTTGCCGAAAAGGCCACAGTCGAGCAAATTATGCATTCAATCTTCACACCTTTCACTGCAAGCATTTCACAATTTTTCTTCAGAAAACATGCTGAAAAAATTGAAGAAAGTGATACTCTTTTTTGACAGCTGTTTGCAAAGAGAAAAGGCAAAAATAATATTTTCTTTTCTTTGCATGACTTTCCACAAAACATTGATTGATGGTAATACCCATTAGCATAGAAGCTAATCAGCACTACCATCAATTCATTTTTTTGCACAGAAAAGACAAAGAAAACAAAATATTATATTTGCATTTTTTATGTGAACACAGCCCAAATAAAAGAGTATCTCTTCTTTCCATTTTTTCAACATATTTTGGCAAGAAAAATTGTGAAATGCTTGCAGTGTTTGCTGCTGTCCGTGTCGTCATTGCGATCATACCATGTATCATCAAATGACAGCGTAATGCAGGAAAAATGTAGATGCTTGCCTTTCAAGCAGTGAGGAGTCCAGGAAGTCATAATAGGGTGACATTACACAAAGAAGGATTCAGTTTCTGCCAGGTTTACAGGGTGAGTATACACGAGAACAGTGTTCCCTCCTAGTAGGTCGAATATAATGAAGTCCGATCCTCTGTGTACAAGTCATCCACCCCTGTTGACCCCTGGGCTCAAGCACTGGCATTGCAGGTCAGCACCCGACCCTTGCCAGAGTGGGGGGTCCCACAGAAAGACTAGCCCCCTGCTTCTGCTTCAGTGTTATGCCTAGCTCCATTGCTTAGGGCAGCCAATTCAGCCTTTCGACTGAGTAATAACTGATGTTTCGAGATCCCATGCGCTGCATCGTCCATCATCCTGGATTCATGAAAAATGTGGTCAGCAGTTAAGTCATTGCACCACATAAGAGTATGCACCGCTGTAGAGATAACTAATAAATGAGTAGGGAAATGGATCTAAAGGCTAGTTAGACCAATAGGGACCCTGCTGTAGAGGAGAACTAGTAGAGAAAATATGAAAAGAAACTGGAAACACTCAGCTGAAAACCTAACACAGACTCTGCTCAATCCCACCACTCTAGGACTCCCCTAGAGCTGTCCTGACTTCACTCTCAAAGGCAGAAAACAGAAAAGACTGCCACAGGCTGGTCACACCAGCCTGTGCTCTCCAGCCTCTATAGTGGTGATTGATTTTTAACTACTACAAACTCGAGTCCAAGTCCAACCTTGCTTACTAATCAGCCACTCGCCTCGCACCTAAGTCCCAACCCAAGGTACAAAACGGGGATCAAGCCCCTTAGAAAAACCAAACAAACCCTCAACCACTCTCTTACCACTCAATATCCTACTAGGGAGTACTCTCTCCCTACATCCGAGGGGGTCTTCGAATCTTGACTGTCCTCAGTCACTTCCCCTACCCAGGGACTTAGGAAAGGGAAGGAGGAGGGCAGGACAGGGCTTCGCCACTTATCCAACATCAATTCGAGGGCTCGGAACGAGGCACGAAGCCTTTTCGAAGGGGTCGAGGGTCACGAGCAAGTTTACACTGCTCTCGAAGGGCTCGAGGGGAGACACGAGGGTCTCGAGGGTCTCGGGCAGACTCAAAGGGGGGCTCGAAGGAAGGCTCAAAGCCTGTTCGAAGGCAGAAAAGGGTCTTGAGTCTCAATATATACCTGAAAATGAACTATTAGACTTGTATACATACACTTCATGCACTCGAGGTGCCTGTGGTATCTCGACGTTGTCCTTTAGACAGTAAACCACAAGTAGAATATATATATAACATGAAATAAAATCAAACCTATCCCCCTTTTCAAGGGGGGGTGACAAAGGTGGTAGGTTGGTGTCCACTAGGGTAGCAGCACTCGACTGGGCTGCCCCTGAGGGCTATCTCGAAACTTCGAATCAAATACTGTAAAATTTTGTCAGTAGTGTATGTACCTCTCACACCCAAGTGTGCTATCGTCCTCATAGTGCCCTTAAGGCCAATAGCTTAGCTCGCACGAGCTAATGTATGTACTAAAGTAAAATGAACAAGGGACGGCGCACCAAGTTCCCACTGCCTATCTCCACTGTGATCCCTACCTCTCCTTCGACAGCTGAAGTATTACAGTGGTGGCCGAAGGGTCACTTCGAGACCACCAACCTCCTCAAGGGTTCGCTTGAGGCTCGGGCTCGTGATCATAGGCTCCTCTCGCTTATCTACACTTTGTGTCTCTCGAAACCTCGAAAGGGTTTGGCAACCTTTGATTATCCTAATATCATGTAGTTGTGAGTCAAATGAAATAAAATGAAACAAGGAAACTTGAGCCTTCGAGCTCGAAAGGCCAGCTCGCATCAAAATGTACTGGGGGGGCTCACTACCCCACTTCATCGCTCCTTCCTGAGATCCTAGACCCTCATAGATGCTTGCACCGAGTTCATGCAGACTGTAAAAGTATAATCGACAAAGGAAAAATAAAAGAAAACCAGTGGGGGTGCCTCGAGGCTTCGACCCATCATCCCGAGGCTTCAACTCATCACCTCGAGGCTTGACTTGTCATCCCGAGGCTCCAACTCTTCACATCGAGGCTTCGACTTGTCACTTCGAAGCCAGACATCCCCCCTCGAAAGTACAACCTGGGTATGGGGTGCTCTTGTCCTCCTTGCATCCTCACCCTACCCACTCGATGACCATCCGTGAAACACGGGCCCTCGAATGAGAGTAAGGGCGCAACGAGGCAGAGCTAGGTTGCCCTAATCAAGGTGGGACTCCAGGGAGTGTCTTCTAGAAGAGACCAAGAGCGCTCCGCTGGAGTAGACCTGTAATTATACCACCATAAATGAGATATCCACAAATGAAACTAAAATACTTGAGCCTTCGAGCCTGGTGCTCGATATCGAGGGTACTGCTGCTCCTAAGAACCTATAACCGAGCTTCGAGGGGGTCTCATGCTGATTGCTCTCCTCGAAAACCTTTGTGCGCTGTACAATAACCTAACAGTGAGTATGAACATCTAAGAGGAACATAAAAAAAACATGTAGGTGACACTCGGCTCTCATCTCGAGTGCCAGACGAGGCCCTGGGCTCGCTTCAGCTCGATCCCCAGCCTCACACTCTTGAATACTTGATGTAGAACTCCATAAAGCCTAGGATAGAGGAACCATAAGTCAACTGCATACAAATGAGAGTGGGAATACGAGTGAACAGGCCCATAGTTCGAGCGAGGGCCTGCTCGCAACCTTTGAGCCTCTCGTTCGAAGCAGGGAGGTGCCTGCTTCCTCATACATGGCATCTGGGGTGTCCTGACTCTTAAGGCATCCCTCCCGATCGGTTTTCGAGTGCTGGAAGTCGCCCCAAACTCGAGAATTGGACTCCACCCACTAGAGTGGGGAGTCTGGACCTGTAGCATCAGTATCACTCCATTAGAGCCCTGTACCTTATCTCCATATACTTCATAGCCTTCAAATAAACAGTTCTCGGAGTTGGGGAACAAACCGGCATAGATTTTCATTGGTGTATCATTGTGAGCATGGAAAGTGAGTGAACGCATGGCCTTGACACGTAGCACTATGGCGCGGGACTGCTTAGTCAGCTGACTAAGCGTGCTCGGACTTGTAACACGAGTCTCTACACCGAGACTTGGAATCCATTCCTGCTGCAAATACATCAATAAAACTGTCGCACCACTTGACCTACCTTTGCATTGAGCTGTCTGAAACCCAGGTAAGGATTCCTTTATCCTCCGAGTGACTGATTTCCAGGTTTTTCTTCGCATTTTCTCCTCTTCTGGTGGCTTCCTTCGAGCCACCACCCTTGATCGCCTCTCGACCTCGACTTCCAACTTGATTTCTTCGACTTTGACACTTTCTGGTTGCTCTGGGATCTCATACAGGTCTTCCTTCGGTTCCAGTGGGAGTTTCTGGGCTTCGAGGGCATGCGCCACTGCCTCAAATGGTCGCTCTTCGGCACCTGGCTCGTCTTGGGCATTTTGGGGTTCATTGGGAGAATTCTGGGACAGAATATCAGTGTGGGATGATGGGGGAGAATGGGAATACTCAGTTTGGGGGACTGGTGAGTCTCCCTGCATGTCTGTTGCTTCGAGCTCGTCTGATGCCTTCGTCTCTAGTGACTCTCCCTCATTTTCATCCTTCGCTCTCTCTTGTAGATGACCTCCCTGTAACTCCACCATTAGTGACCCTGCAATATACAAAGTGACCTGATTGTGTTCGAAGCTGGACTTGTTTTGACCTTCAACAGTGGGTGAGTAGCTCGGCTCCACCACAGCGGCCTCGATACTTTCCACTTCGGGAGCCTGACCTCTCGAGTTACCTTCCAGTGCCTTTGGGAGCTTTGAAGAATCCTGCAGGCTGTGAGTTAGTGAGTAATCTTTGAGCGAGGTGGAACACGAAAACTGCGAGGCTCTTGAGCCTCGCCTCACTAGTCTCTCCCTCTCGCTGCATTCCTCTCGAGCTGTCGGGGTTCTCGACTCTTGTATCCTTGCCTCATACTGGGCCTCTCGAGCCTTCCGCTGGTCCCTTGCCATGCATGCTTCTCTCGACTCCCAGCGATATCCCTTCTCGAGCAACCTTTCTGCCTCTCGAGTGACCTGGCATGTAGGCCATGCATCATCTGCATGCCATCTTTGATCATTCCACTCTAGCCTTCTCAGAATCTTGCCTCGAAACTCTCGATCAAAGCCTTCAAGGTATAGGTCATCCTTCTCGATGCTCGAAAGTTGGTTCGTGACTCGAAGGTGTGTCGCGACCTTGGTAAAACTTAACCGGTAGTTGAATAAAGCATCGAATGAGTCGATCTTGACCTTCTTTTGCTCATCCACTAGGTCATAGAGGTCATATTTCGAATACCAGGCTGGGGGAAACCTGAAAAGTGAGTAGAGTCGAGATGCATCTGTAACAAAGTCAGCCCAATCTCTTTCAGCATACAGTAGCCCTCTCCATCGCTCGAACTTGTCAATACCAAGGTACCAGATGGCCCATCGAGCCCAATCGTGATCTTCGTAGCAGCTGGCTCGCATGCAGAGGTCTCGAACATCCTCGAGATACCATAATAAGTCTTCTGGGTGGCCTGAGAACCTCGGGGCATCTTTGTCACTCCCTCGAGGCATTCCTTCGAGGGGCCGAGGAGCACTTTGTAGGTGTTCTACAACGAGCTGGCTTTCGAAGCTTGAGCTTGACCCTCGAAACCTATCTTCGTGCCTCGACTGACTCTCGTAACTCTCATAGTCCCTGTAGTAATGCATGATGAGTAAATTAAAAGAAGAAAATGATGTAGCTGTGTCTGGGAAATCTATTCTCGCGACTCAGCTTCTCTTGTTTCGCTTTGAGGGTTACTTCGGTGCCTCGAAACTGTCTATAACTTGTCCCTGAAACTTCTAAAACTGTAGATTAACTTCTAGAATGAAAATAGTGACACTTAGCTTGGCTCCTAACCACACCAAACTGTTAGTAGAGATGTCCTCCTCTCCAAGGACCAGGATCCCCTCCAGGTGGGCTCCAGATGTAGAGATAACTAATAAATGAGTAGGGAAATGGATCTAAAGGCTAGTTAGACCAATAGGGACCCTGCTGTAGAGGAGAACTAGTAGAGAAAATATGAAAAGAAACTGGAAACACTCAGCTGAAAACCTAACACAGACTCTGCTCAATCCCACCACTCTAGGACTCCCCTAGAGCTGTCCTGACTTCACTCTCAAAGGCAGAAAACAGAAAAGACTGCCACAGGCTGGTCACACCAGCCTGTGCTCTCCAGCCTCTATAGTGGTGATTGATTTTTAACTACTACAAACTCGAGTCTAAGTCCAACCTTGCTTACTAAGCAGCCACTCGCCTCGCACCTAAGTCCCAACCCAAGGTACAAAACGGGGATCAAGCCCCTTAGAAAAACCAAACAAACCCTCAACCACTCTCTTACCACTCAATATCCTACTAGGGAGTACTCTCTCCCTACACCGCTGCAATGGATTGTCACCCGGAACATAATCAATGGCTTTCAAGAAAACACCTCTGATGAGGAAGAGTCGCTAGTAGAAGTGTTACAAACTTGGGTCTTAGTTGGATAGAAAAGCTCACATCTAATGGTTTCGGCCACATGCATTGTTTCACTGCTTCATCATTGACATACTGATCAACAACCTGTCAAACGATGTCAGCTAGCACCAGATGAAATGGGAATCTACACGCTTTTCTTAGCACCTGCACAATCTCAGATTTGACTCCACGCCAGCATGCCAGTAAGATCTAGTCAATAGCTACCTCAGCCAGCTACATGTCATGGTCACTGGCAGTATCACCTTTCCTACAGTATCTTCAACCAATGTCCGCCTTTCATCCTCATCATTGGTTCCAGTAAGCATGTCTCGCCATTTCTTGATTTGCTCTACCTCAGACAGAAATTCATGTCTGGAAAACATCATGGGTATATGGCACTGAAAGGGGGACAGGATGAGGATCTACCTATCGAACTTGGTGTCCTGACTGCAGAGGTTTGCAATCAGTGAGCACTGGACTTAGCTGCATGATTTATTACCCCTTACCATTCACACTGCTTGTACGCGGTAGTGATAAGCTTGAGGACCTTCCCACCAAGTAATGAATACTGCTGAACTTGACTGGCAAACACAAATATGCTTACCTTTGCAGCAAAGAGAGTTGACCCATACTCCGACCCATTTATCCACAATGTCATCTAGTCAATATGACTAGAGCCAACCAGTACATCAAAGTCTGGGCTTAGTTGCAGATTGAATGTCCCATCATCTATCTGAGTTAAGAACACAACTAATGTGTTAATGCACTGTGCCTGTGCCATGACATTCACTTCTCCGCTTCCGGATATATCTTGTGTTGGGAAACTACCTGGAGGACCAATATTTACAGATATGGGCATCTCACTGTCTTTACTCACCCTTCTCAGTATAATTTTCCAACTCCATTATTTGGGGCAGATCACTAAAGAATGCTATGTCCCCAATCTGAAATATTCCAGTGGACAGCATAAGGTCAGGCGATCAACATGAATGGATGTGACGCATATGCATACAAAGTTATGAATGTCACCACCACCGAATATGTCCACAAAGAGTTGAATTGCAGCTTCCACAGTTACTGACTCCCTCAAATGCTTTGGTTCATCAAGCTTATCCACCTAAGAAATATCCCAAACTGGTAATTTCACAAAGCAATAATAAGAGACTTACCCATCCAACCAGAACAGAAAAGCTATCGCTACACATTGGGATTCAGTACCAGTGCCTCCAAGGATGCATGAACAGAGATTGAGGTGCTCACATGATTTTTAGAAGCACTGTCATAAGCTCCGCATCTGAATCTATTGACGCCAACTCAGTGGCATCATCACAGAGCACAAAGGGGTGGGTGTGTTGAGTGTCTGCCCTACTTGCAGATCTAAAATGCCACCGGAGGTATGGTCAAGTCTTGGAACAAGGTACCGGCTGTCTGAGCTGCATATACAGTGAGTGAAAAAATGTGTGCAATGTTTGGCTGATTTGTACTAAGTCCAGTGTAGTACCATGAGGCATGGGAATCCTGCTTAGCCTTGGTGAGATGGATGGTAGCACTGACTCCTAGCTACAAAATGGTCCCAGGGTCATGTGATTTGGTGCAGTAGTCCTTGAGATATGTCAATTATAAAACAGGTACATCATTGCACATGTTTATTCACTTTTGGTTTGGCAGTAGATTCTGGGGGAAATAAAGGAATAATTGTGGTTGTTTGGTCCTACAAACAAAGATACACACATAAACATTATGTCTGAGTTTGAATATGTTCACACACTTCTTTATTCCCAACCTTTACCACCATGAGATCTCTCTCTGCCACCCAAAGGAATACTATGCTGACTATGCTTGATTCTGGTCATTCTCCTGCTTCTATTGCCTCTAGTACTGGCCTACATCGCTCCACCATCTCTAGACTTTGTTCCAAGGAGTGTTCCAGCCTGCAAAAGTCCACTGGAGGTCATCCATCCAAGCTCTCCCCTGCTAATGTCCACCATGCCATCCACCTCATCTCAACTCAGAAGGCAGAAAATGCTGTGCAGGTGACCAAAACCCTCACCAATATTATCAACCAACCCCTCCACCCAAATACTGTCCACCAGCACCTGAAAAAGACTGGTATGAAGGCTGTGGTAAAGTGAAAATGACCTATCCTCTCTGCCAAGCATTGCAAGGCAAGGTTAGACTTTGCCTATGCCCACAAAGATTGGACTTTGGAGGACTGGAAGAGGGTGGTATGGTCTGATGAGACTAAAATTAATCACCTGGGGTCAGATGGGCACAAATGGGCATGGAAAAAGCCAGGGGAGAAGCTGAGTGATAGGCTAGTAGAGGGGACACTGAAGTTTGGAGGAGGTTCTCTGATGATGTGGGGCTGTATGACTTGGGAGGGTGTTGGATATGCTACCAAGATTGATGGTAGGATGGATGGGGACCTATACCTTCAAATTTTGAAGGATGAACTACAAGAGTCCCTTGAATATTATGGTCTCCATCCTCCTGACATCATCTTCCAGCAGGACAATGACCCCAAGCACACCTGCAAGCAGGTCAAGGAGTGGCTAGAAGAGCAGGATTTTAGGACCATGGTATGGCCTGCACAGTCCCCTGACCTTAACCCCATAGAACATGCCTGGGGTTACCTCAAGAGGAGGCTTGCAGAGTATGAGCACCCTCCCAAGGGGATATTGGAGTTGTGGGAGAGGACTCAGGTGGAATGGAACAATATACCAGCTGAGGAGTGTCAGAAGTTGATTGAGAGCATGCCTAGGAGGGTTGAGGCAGTGCTTAAAGCAAAAGGAGGCTATACCAAGTACTGATATCCCTTAGATACCCCTCACTTTTCAAAAGTGAATAAACGTGTGCAATGATGTACCTGTTTTATAATTGACATATCTCAAGGACTACTGCACCAAATCACATGACCCTGGGACCATTTTGTAGCTGGGGGTCAGTGCTACCATCTATCTCACCAAGGCTAAGCAGGATTCCCATGCCTCATGGTGCTACACTGGACTTAGTACAAATCAGCCAAACATTGCACACGTTTTTTCACTCACTGTAACCATTGTTACTAGGAGTCTACCAGCAAGATGGAGAGACAATGCTTTCAGCAAAAAGACAAGTTGCTGGGTGGCTCAGAGTGACCAGCTCGTCCCATCATACAAGGAGAGGCAATGAAACATCTTGTGCTCTAGACCCTCAAGAGGTATTAAAGCCATCAACTTGACAAGTCCTAGTGGTAGATGGTGTAAGTCGAGGATGCCATCTCCAACAGGGTCGAGTCCAAGTCCTGCAGCAAACTCGGCAATATTGCCTTCTGGCTTGAACTTATCTCCATTTCGCAGGGCATGGCCATGGTCACCTGGCTGTTACAATGAGACATTTCAATACATATAATGGATGCTGGTCTCACCTTGAGCTCAGATTCAATCAGCCAGCAGGGAATGGCTGCATAATTTTTGGACAAGTCATGTGCTTGAGGTAGGTTACCACAAAAGCAGTTCCACATCAAACCAGGTATACAAGGTGTTTCCACAAGCTGCAAAGATGTAAATGTTAGGTAATGCATATGGAGGTCCAACACAGAAAACCCACATCATAAGCTGGATACTCTTCACACATGCAACAGCCAGAACATTTGGCAATATCAATTGTAACTGTGCAGCCCACCAAGTCATATGATATCCCATGGGTCACCCTTACACCCTCAATTGATCGATGAAAATGGACATGTTGTATCAAGTGCTTATTGTGATCTGGCCAATGGTTCCAGTTGGACAGTCTGTTGAATGCCTGTAACTGCAGAAATGCCAGGTCGACATTCTCAGGAACAAGATGGAAAAAGCAGAGTGTCTGCCAGCAAAATAACCGAGAAGTATCAAAAAGCGAGTGTCATCATTGCTGCAGACATAAGCAATGGCAGCAAAATCGTTGTTGCTCGAGAGAGTGACTGAGCCACCCTTCACCATGCCATTAGGGAAGATGTGGTCCACAACAAAGCCATCGTGGAAAAGCATCTGGTCCTGCAATTCCAAGGTTAATGTAGAGGGGAACTCATGTGATGGAAAGGGTAGTTTTCGGCCACATGGTAGTTGATTCTCAGTAGAGGTGAGGCTTAGAAAGCTCACAATAGAACTGTCCAAGGTCTCTGTTCGAGAACAACTGAGGAGAATACATCAAGTACTAAGGGTTTATATATGTTCAGAGTGCAGCGGGAGACAAACAAGTAACTAAAAAGAGAAAACAAAGAGAAAGAAAGGAACATTGACAGGAGAGTAGACTAAGTAAATTCCGAGGCGAAGTGAAGAGGTATAATCCGAGGTGTTACGAGCCGTGATTCATTACAACTCAGCTTCTGTTATAAGGAAGAAAGTGTTGCATGAATTCCAGCTTCCCAGAGTATACTGGAATGCTGAATATTCTGCAACAGGTGGAACCACAAATCACTAGGTGTATGACTGTCAAGGACTTGGACTGTCGATCACGACACCCAAGCATAACCTGGGAGTATGGACCCAAGGTTGCCGTGGGAAGCCATATTTGTATGCCGTCATTGGTCACCTTGAATGTACGAAGTCGTGCCTGCGTCAATTTATCGAGCTCATCGTCTGGCATGCCACTTTCTCTGAGAGATGCATCAACGAGTCTGGGATCCAAGGCAATGACACTGTGACAATCCTTGAAGCGGCTCGGGTCATCTGCCAGGATCCTACAAGACCATCCGGACTGCCTTGTCCACTCCCACGCAAAGATGGTCTGGTCGTTGGAAGTGCGAATGATTTCCAGCTGCAAATGACGAAATGCGTTCTTCCCTTCCCCGTACAGCATCGGCATGTGCACGCCGAGGAGACCCAATAGCGAATATGCCCGGTCCTCCTCACGTGATGTTGTACGGTTGGCAGCCCAGGAAAAAATCTGGGCTACACTGGGTCTCGGGAAATTTTACATGCTAAATGCCTTCTGCAACCCTTCCTTCAACACTTGCCATGGGATTTGTGTAATTCTGCTGAGGACGTCCGCAAGCTCTGCTTTGTCGCCCGTCCTTTCCCACTCCTGATCAAAGAAGCGAACAACTTTGGGCGCGATGAGTTCTTGGAGTGTCCAACCTCGCGAAAACCACTTCGGAGGGGCCATCGATCCTCTTTGGCTTGTCCAAGAGTTTCCAACCGTATCGTGGAGGTACGCATAACATGGTTCCGCATTTGCGTACCACTTGTACATTGAGTTGATCGCTTCTGATAGTTCCGAGCTGCTCTCTTTGTTGATACAGCAAGTGTCGATCCACACCCAATTCAGCCCGTCTTTCCGTGCTCTTCTGCAAGTGTTGATTATCTTCTTGTACCCGGTACGCCTTCTGATTTCAGTCCTCTTCCCTTCGCTCATAGCCACAAAATTTTCCATCTCCTGGAACGACACTTCTTTCACGCCTTGCTTCGCCACACCCCAGCAATGTGATAGAATGGCGTATTCTTTCTCGTCAAGGTCAGGACCGTAAAACTCTCCGAAGATTTCGTGTGTAGGGTCAACTTCCTTCCCTTGGTCGATATTCCTCTCGATGCCAAGTATAGCAGCCACGTCCACGAGCCGCATTGTGTAACTGTAATTGATGAGTGAGTCCATCCTGGAAAGATCGGGACTTTTACACACCTAATGACAAGTCTCGAGGTTCGTACAGCACAATGAGAGGATCACAGGATAAAGGATACAGGGGAACGGAAAGTCACAATGCGTAGGTAAGTGTGCAGGGCACATGCGTGTTCTTTGTTGCTTGAAATACTGATTGGTCATGGTATCCTCCAATAGTTGGGGCTTCAAGATTATCGGAACAAGGATAAGAGTTCGCTTCATTTCCGCATGCTGTGTGGTTATCTTTGGAATCTTTGATCCCGCCCGGGTATTCTATCATCCTAGGACGGAGTCATCGTGGTCGGTGATATAGAAGTGACTGCGGGCTCCGCGGCGTTCCGCTTTTGAAGTATTCTAAAGAGAAGAGATTGTACTGTGCCTTATAACAGCGAACCCTCATGTCTTGCGGAACAACAGTTACCTGGAGTTACCCACCACCGCCTAACGACATTTTCCTCCTGGATCGCCTGGAAGGACCAGTCGAGACTCTTGCACCCAGTGCAGCCACCCATTCTTCCAGTGTGGTACTGCTACGCGATGTCAAGCCGATTGCCTCCTACTCGTGGATCGACGAACCAGCACCATGCATCTCCGTTCCAGGTGAGCCAGCTGGTGTGGGCTCCCTGGCTAGTGCCCGTATATTGACGCATACTAGGCTATCCACGAATATGGAGGAACACGACCGTTACAAGGGTTCGTGTCGACTCTGGTGACCATTATGTCGATTGCAATACATCGTTCATGGGAGATCGTTCGCCTCTCACACCCATATTTGCCGCTATCGACTCAATGCATATCGACTTCCGGTACCGTGATCTAGACCTTATCACTGACAGGAATAGCCTGCGCAAGTTGTTGCGTTGCATCTACCGACAAGATGGCAAGACCTTTTGCATCGACGTCGACTTGCTAGGGAAGACGTGTCTCCTCACACGCTGTGAAGAAAGATTAACGGACACCATCAATGAATTCCGTGGATATGGCCACGAGTACGAGCTAGCGGCAACTAAACCACGTCGTGGATCCGAAAAGGAGATAAGTCATTATCGCATCATCAGCTATGTAAGTCTCCGTGAATATATGATCAGTCTCCACCACTGAAAGCACCGCTAGCATTGTGGGGGACACAAAGTATTACTCCGTTCCGCGGTTGATGCCTGTGCGGAGCCGGCAGGCGAGGGTAATTCATTCCTCACCTCCTTCTCCGCACGGGACATCAGGACGAGAGAGGCATCGCAACTCACCAATGATCTAGCCTACTCTAGTCGTTTCGGGATCAAAGTAAAGCTAACATCACCCCGCTCGGTCCTTCCGCAGTCAAGCGTGATCGAGATCAAGACTAGAGCGGCACACAGAGAGCTGGACTGGACAGACGTTTACCCCCAGTTATACCTGTCGCAGACCCCTTATTTGTACTTGGCAAAGCACTCACGTGGCACGTTCGGTCGAGTGGAGAAGGTTCAGATTAATAGCCGGGAGATGGCAGCCAGCACTAGGGAGGCTGAAGTTGCAATGGTTAAATTGGAGGCACTGCTCAGTGACATTTTGAGGGCCGTACGAAAACACGGAGAGGGAGTGCCACTAAGCTTGGTGTATCGCGCAGGGGAGTTGCAGTTGCATAAGCGCAAGGATGGGACTAAACAGCCTTTCGGGAGGGACATTACGAGAAAGTTTCAACGGGCAGCCACTCTAATGAATTAGTTGAAGTAGAAGAAAGGGTGGAGTTCGCCGGGGGCATTGCGAAAGACGAGTTGATAGAAGAAACAGTGGCGAGTCTCGAATATCATCATGATATCAAGCTTTTGTACTATTAGTGTTTGATGCCTGTCTCGATATCTAGAAATCCTCAGAATTAAACACAGCGTCGTCGCCTCACCAATGTGTCACTAATGCAACAACGCAACGAACTAGTTTCGGAATGATGGAAACCTACCGCCGCAGAAGACAAGTAAATCAATGGTGTAAACCGTCGCATATTGATGTCGCCGACAAACTAACGGGTTCCCTACATGATTTGCTAGGACCAGGTATGAAATGGAATCATGAAGAGAATGAAATGCCAATAGAATGGCGTAGTCATTATAATCCATGTGCTGTGTACGGCACAAATACCAAACCACATACGATTCATAACTCCACTCAATTTCCCCTCCCCGAAGCTGCAGAATCAGGTTTCACGACTTGCTTTTCAAAATGACTTCTATGTTCGACGAGTCCGGGTAATAGTGGTGCTTGTCGTCAAGTACTATCTTCGCGGATTTCCTCTGCAAGGGCATACATAAATTCAACGTTTCCCAAAAAAAAAACTCTCACCAACTCCCATGGATTTCACGTTACATGGAGCATGATGAATAGATGGTAGCGAGGATGAATTTGGTCGCAAATAAGGGTATGCTTACCGAGACGCTCGCGAGAGACGCTGTGGAATAGGTATTAACCGCGTGCTTGCCGCACTACATGTCGATAGGTGGAACACATGCAACGGTGCGGACCTTGCAGTAGTTTCCAAGGCAGTATATCCTCGGACAAATGTATACGACAGTATCATGGAACAACGGGGACGTGGGACATGCCGACGCTTCGATAGATGTGTTTCGCAGTGCCATGGTAGGGGATTCTGATAGTCATTCGTGTACTCGGTATCATGACGCTTGGGAAGCGGGATTCGAAGCAGGTATGTGCGTTGTGTCACGCATCGCTTCGTATCACTGCATATGAGTGCGTGACAGACTGGTGCCCAGGAGGAAGGAAGCAGGATGTACCCAAAATGCAGCACGCCCACCTCACGAAGTACCATTTCAAGTCAACGCGTACTCCAGTGATGTGATTTGGGTGTGCGAAGCGACCACGACGCATTGAGCATTGTCGAAGGGTGGATCTGGATTAGAGGAAAACGTACCTGCAGTCACAACCTCGATGCTTTTCTCTGCGATACAAGGACCAATTAACAGGGGGGATGGATTCGACGGTTTGTCTTCGCCTTTGACTCCGAGGTTGCCTGCCAGATGGAGGTTGAGAATCAACATCAGACATTCCGTTGAGTTTCTGCGTGCTGAATGTACATGATTAGTGACAGGTATTAGTCCAAATATTATTGTCAGGCCTACCCCGCCAAAGCTAGCGCTCGATATGACAGTCCATTCCATTAACGTCATGCTCAGGAGTGGAGGAATGTATTCCTCACCTCAGATGCATTTTTGCTGCCATCTTGCGTTCGCATTCGACCGGGGAATACGATTGCCAGTGTCAAATTCGACGGAAACCAAAGATACAGTGGGTGCGATAGACACGAGGTAGCGTAGGAAAGAATTCCGAAGGTAGTTCTGCTGGACACGACCATGGGGTTGTCAGTATCAGTGCTCGCTATGTATTGGCGGTGCGACGGCGCGGGAGCCACCTTCCGTTTGGGGCGGGAGGCCAGGTGTGAAATTGTGGATGCGCACCAGTGAATTATATAACCACGACGGGCCAATCACACGCTGAGCTGTCAGCCGTGGGAACGACGCCGCCGTGATTACGCTCGACATTCCCACCACAATTGCTGGCTTTCTGGCGATCCATCGGTACTTCGAACACTGATCGGTATTGTAAAGTGGGCACTATTTTTGAAGACGAATTGGCCATAATATGGTACTTCCGCATCGTGAAATTTGCAGATTTACTCTGCAAGGGCGCCGTACGTCTTAGTGTGTGGAGAACCCATGCGGGTGGCACACATACGGAGGGTTTTACCGGTTTTACACGCCATGAGCCCAGTAGGGCCATCCTTCGTCGGCCTTCGATATCGCCTTGCAGAGGTGCCGATGGTGACCGGACCAGTCACCCAAGTGGAGTCGTGATCCGTAGTGAGGAAAAAGGTGAAAGGACAGTTCCTACACTAACGAAGTGCTAATAGATAATAACAGAAAGACCTTGTGCTCCAGCCGTCAGAGTGCACGACACGAGTGAGTCTGTGATGGTAGTTACATATGTCTTGCTCAAGCAGGAGTAATATACCACTGACGACGTGCAGAAGATGACATCGAAGGCCATGATCTTACAGGAACTTTTGGCATCGTGATGATTGCGAGGTGTTCATTATACGTCGTAGCAACAGGTGTTGACATTGCGTGCCATTTCAAAGAGCCTTCAGTGAATCCCCACAGGAAGTATGTTGATTGACATTCGAGGCCAACGCCACTTCGCTACCCACAGTACAATCCTATGCCAATTAGTGCTGAATGAATATCTACGTACGGCCTTTTTGGCGCACTCACGGCTGCAACAAACGTACCCTCCAATCTAGGTTGTGTCTGTTTTCTCTACATTCGCCCAATCATCGCTCGGCTCGCAGACACGTTGTACACATTGCCCGAGCGAAAAGACAGTCTCTTATTGATGCCGTGGTGACAAACACGTGCGGCACCAATAACAAACCGCTATGTATGTGCCTCCGGCCACAAAAGGAACGCATAGATGGCCCTCATGCTAAAGAAGTACATATGTGTTCCTGGAGGCAGGATGTTATATGTACGTTCTTGGCAGAATCGAGGGTGACGTCGAAGGCGACCGTTCAATCAAATGAAAAATTTTCTGTCGAAATGATGCGCCACGCACGGTAAAGTGCTTGACACACCACGAGACACTATGTAGGGATACTTATTTCACGACACATAGGATATTTTTTCGAAGGACCTCCAGCAAAACAGTACCACGAATTACACTTGAGACAGACGCCCACGCCTGACCAGGGAGTAGGAAGGAAAATAAGGCAGAGCAGGGCCTGGATCTCCAGGAAAGGGGTTCCCAAAGCACACTCAGCAGCTATAAAAGGGCGTAATGCATCGTGACGGCTGTCGGGCCTGTATGATGGAAGAAATAGTAGTCTCATCAGAAGGATGATTTAAGTCCAGTTGACACGAGAATACGGCATAGTTAATGAACACAGATGTCCACAGCAACTTGCGACGCGCATGGGAAGTCAACGCAGTACTGAACTTTAGGCGGGCTGAGGGGCTAGGAACATACCGTCGGGTGTCTGGAGAATTCGTTCTCACATAATAAGTTTGCCCGCTGCTGATCTACGCCCTTTCTTAATTAAACTGCTACCAAGCAAAACCATGTTGGGGAGGCTAGCAGATGCAGAGCATTGCGAGTGTTATCATCATTTGAGCGTTCCCTATATATGAACGACGATCTAATTACAGCATGTTGCTTCTTACAGCTCATGAATTCTTTGAGTGGATTGTTACTCAAGAGTGAGAGAAGTGACTTTTTGAGCACTTAGCTTCACTGATGACTAGACCGCCCGTGAATCCCATAGAGCACGAGATTGTTTCAGCGTACTGTGCCTAGTTTAAGCCCTAACAACATATGGGCGTGGTTAGCTGTATAGGAGTGCACCTTCCAAGACCAACCTTGGCATCAACTGTAAGGCTGCTTTTCGACTAAACACAGGGGATAGGTCCTGTGGCCTAAAGTCAGTGGGAAGCAGAGATCAGTGTTTTAAATTACCTTCCTTTCCTGCTCTTCGAGGACCATTTACAGTGGGAATAATCGAGGATGGGCATCAGCTATCAGATTTGATGCCCAGGCGCAGTCGCGCACGCCGAAAGTTCGCCATTGCGGTGCCCCCCTTACACATAAAACATGCTGATGAACGAATCTAACCCTACGGTGTCCTTCTCATGTGATTATGCTGCCCGAAAAGTCAAGCACATGGTCCGCCTCCATGGCATCATCCAATGAACAAACAAGTACTCACCTTCGTCCTGAAGGTATAAAATGCCCATCGGTTAGACCCATATTCCCTAGTAAAGTCTCCAATTTCCGGCCAACTACACTTGCAACTCAGTCGAAATGTACATTCGCGCTGCTGCTCTTCTCTTCCCAGTTTATGCCTTCGCTTCCCTCGCTGCGGCTGCTCCAGGGGGTATCGAAGCCCGTGCAGAGTGCACCTCTGGCACTAAGTTGTGCTGCGCACAGACCTTCACTGTACGTGTCGTGGCCACTTGCTACTTTACTCTTGCAATTCCGATGAACTGACGGGTCGTGTGGGCAGGCCGATGCAGTTGGAGTCGCAGCGATTAAAGCCCTTTTGGGGTATACTGTCAATCCCGTCATTGGGCCCCTTCTTTCGATTGGCTGTACGGGTTTCCTTGGTTCCTGCATTGCTCAGACAGTTTGTTGTGAGGGAAGCCAGAATGTAAGTACACAGAACTCATGGGGATTCCGTCGGGTCCTCACTGAAGCTCTTCATAGAATAATCTTGTCTACGTTGGCTGCAACAACATCGCTGTGTAGGTTGGTGCCGAGAATAGATCGTGAATGATCTTGTATAAGTATGCCGGTCTTGGTGTAGTTTTGTTTGTACTAAAGAAAACATGTTGTAAATGGTGATTATCCAAAGAAGAAATGATTGGTATTGGCCCTTTTGCAAACGTAGACCCACCGATTAACCATCATTCTGCTTGCAACGAACCATTCGGGTTAGCTACAAGACTGCATAGTTGGCGGAGGTGATTCACGTGTGGCTGTCTTGGAAGAGCACAGTGCCCGCCAACACCGTCGGACATTATTGTTTGAACGTAATTTGCCCATGAGATACGGCGAGTGTTCACCAGGTGCAGTAGCGCGTACACATCCAAAAGAGGCGCTGCTTCTCTCAAGTTCGGTTCAGAGGTAACTTACAAGCATCCGCGCAGCCTGTACCCATTTTCACTGAAACATCCCCTTACGATTCCCTTTCAGTATAGGTGAACCCTGTCTACCAGAAAAAATGCGTCCTAGAAATTGGTGTTATCTCGTGAACTGCCAGTCAATCAGCGTATTGTACTGACACAGAGCCCGCAATATCATGCGCACCAAACCAGCATGAAAGATACGGACATTCCTGCGTTGAGAATGTATTATTTAAATATCATGGATGAAAGCACCGAGCGCTGGGACGAGGAGATTGACTGCCAGATTCGCTCCGTCATATTCTCGTTCTCAATGTCTCCGCAGACGTTGTTTGGTTGCGATAGTAGCTCATGTCATCGGATCCTTTTTTTCATCTATTGCCTACAAATTGCTTACTCACTCCACATTAACCCCTATTGACACGGGACGGTTTGCTACAAGAGCAGCCAAGATGTAAGTACTCCATAAACACAGGGAATATGGCGGGTTCTCACTGATGTTTTTCATAAAACAATCTTGTCTACGTTGGCTGCAACAACATCGCTTTGTAATTTGGTGATAAGAAATCATGCCAGTGATCTTGTATAAGTATGCCGATTGTCTGTAGTTTTGTTTGTACAATATATTGTGAATTGTGAATATCCAAATAAGTAACGATTAGTGTGAGCCCTCTTGCAAACGCAGACTAACAGACTTGCCATCGTTGTGCATGAAGAGTCGTTCGACTTAGTCACAAGACTGCATACTTGGTGGAGGTAATTCACGTGGGTCGTTCTTGGAAGAGCACAATGTTCGCTAACACCGACGTTAGCATTGGTAGAAGGCAGTCTGCCCATGAAATATGTGTGAGCTTTCACAAGATGCAAGAGCGGGTGCACATCCAAAAGAGATGCTGCCTTTCTCAAGTTCAGTTCAGAGGACCCACATGGTACTGTGTCCAAGTCGTAATTAACTTACGTTCACTAGGTCGTCTTTCACCTGGCGCTGTGAAGACCAATGATACACTCGGTTTAGCAAGCTCACCCAAGCTGGTCGGTCACTGATCCTCTCTTTCAATACAGATAGAGATAAACTCGCCTTCTAAAAAGAATGCATCCTAGAAAGGAACGTCACTGCCACATGGACTGGTCAACGAGTGTATCGTAGTGATGCAGAGCCACAACATCTTTCGCATCATCCACATTACACCAGCACGAAATATTCGGACATTCGTGCGTTTCAAGCCTCAGTGTCACGGGAGTCGATAGCATGATTTCAGTGTCATGGATGTTGCGGCTGAAAGCATCAAACGCTGTGACGAGAGAATTTACTGCGTCGGATTCTTCCCAACAAAATATCGCTGACCTTGTGGTAGTAGCTTAGGTAACCAAAATCACTTTTTCCATCAATTGCTTACTCGGGAAGTGCCGCTGGTGGCGCCGCCAACCTTGCTTAGGAATTGACCACCGCGAACGTGCAGTGAGACGCAGCAGGGAAGACCGTCAATCTACACCATACTATAATGTTGATAGTGACAATACTAAGAAGTAGCTAGTGCAAGGTGGTTTTAGCAGATAACATGTACTTCTTTCTGATGACTCAATGTAGGTACACATTTGTTTACAGTGACCTACAGTGGAAACAATATACTGTGCTTTCACCTGTGGTGGGGGAGGTGGCCAACAAAGTCACATCCCTCTCTGGGCTTTCCAGTCGCATGTCGGTCACAAGATGTTGTAGATCAGCACCACATACATAATAGCATCGTTCACATACGTGCCCCGCCGTACAGTACCATACTACATCAATAACCATATATGAATCTATGCGAACCAAAGTAGGGGATACCGTTCAAGGAGATCCAGGGAGGGTGTCGGGACGACCAAGGGCTCGCATTGTGGAATAGCCGTAGGCCTCCAGATCATATGAATGGCATACTCGACAGCAAAGACATGTATACAGAACGGTGTATGCAGTCCGTCAATCAGTTGGCCTTGTTCCGATAGTGAAACAACCCCAGAACTTGGATAGTGCGGCAATAATCCATATATGTACGCTCCGAGAGAATAAGAGGATGACGTCCAACTCGGGGCATAATCTTACTTCGGAGAAAAGAATTTTTCGTCACGACGATCTTCCGGTGTTCAATAAACGCTGTATCAATTGGGGTTGACATTCCCTGCCATGTCGAAGAGCCTCCGATAAATTCCCACGGGAAGTATGTTGATTAAGATTCGAAGCCAACACAGTTTCGCGGCCCGATGTGCAATCTTATGGTTAGTACTGAATGAATGTCTACCTTCACCGTCCTCACGGCTGCACGACTTTCTACTCTAGCTTACGTCTGATTCTCTACATTCGCACAACCATCACTTGGCTCGCGCGCGTTGTACACATTGTGTGAACCACCCTCCATGGTGGTGAGCACTGGTGACAATCACGTACGGTGCGCCTGCGGCCACAAGGGGGACGTACAGACGACCTCGTTCATGCTGAAGAAGTACTTATATGTTCCTGGAGGCGGTATATATGTACGTCCCTAGCGAAATGGAGCGTGCGATGTTGAAGGTGACGGTTCATTTAAAAGAAAAACTTTTTCTGTCGAAATGATACCCCACACACAGTACAGTGCTAGATGCACAACGATACACTAGGGACCTAAACTTTGTGATACCTAGGTGATTGCTTTGAAAAAAGTGCCATGAAACACCTGTGAAACAGGCGCCCACGAGCGACCAAGGACTAGGACAAATAATAGTCCCCGGAATCTCCAGGAAAGGGGTTCCAAAAACGTGCGTTTGGCAGCGACGATAAAGGGGGATGATACGGGCGTGATGGTCCTACCATTGCGCCGGCAAATGTGGCATCGTGACTTTTCTCTTCCGTCGGGTGTTTCTGTGGCCTCATTGTAAAGACGATTATTTAGGTTCAGTTTTCACGACAATATGGGATAGTATAATGAACATAGATGCGCACAGGAGCCTGTGACGGGCGCAGGGAGTCAACATTATATTAAACTTTGTGCAGGAAGGGACTAGGTACATACTGTGGGATATCTGGAGTATTCATTGTGACATAAGATCGCCCCCGGCGATCCATACCAATTCGTAAAGAAACACCTACCAAGCAAAACCACCTTGGAGTGGCTGACGGTCCCAGAAGGTTATGGACGTTATGAACACTCGAGCGTGCCCGTACCTGTGACTCTCAAATAGCACGATATCGCTCCAGCGGGTTGTGTCTAGTTTGAGCCTCAGCAGTATATGGGCGTGGTTGGGTATGAAGGGGCGCACCTGCGAAGACTAACCCTGGGATCAATTTTCAAGCTAGGCTGTTTTTTGATCAAATCACAGGGGGATGGATCCTGCATCCTAATGCCAGCGCGAATCAGAGGACAGGGATTTGAATTACCTCCCTTTCTGTACTTCAACGAGCATTCGGAGTGGGAATGGTCGAGGGCAGCCATCAACTGAGATATAGCGTCCTGGGGTAGTCACGTACACTGAAGAGCTTGCCGTTGCAATCCCCCTCTCCCACATGAGGCGCGCAGAAAAACACATCCTTCCCATGTAGTCACGCTTCCCGAAAAGTCAAAAATACCGTCCGCCGCCGTGACATCACTCCTTGAGCAAACAAGTACTCACTATCGTCCTGAGGGTATAAAATCCTCCCAGCCAGAGCCATGTCCCCAGCAAAGTCTCCACTACCAATTCTCGCAACTCAGTCGAAATGTACATTCGTGCTTCTGCTCTTCTCGTCCCAGTTTATGCCCTCGCTTCCCTCGCTGCGGCTGCCCCAGGAGGTATCGAAGCCCGTGCCTCGTGCACCTCGGGAACTCAATTGTGCTGCATAGAGACCTACACTGTACGTATCGTTGTGCTGCTTGCCACATTATCACTGCAATTCCGATAAACTGACGGAGTGCGTGGGCAGGCCGATGCAGTTGGAGTCGCGGCAATTAAAGCCCTTTTGGGTTATACTGTCAATCCCGTCGTTGGGCCCCTTCTTGCGACTGGCTGTACGGGCTTCGTTGGTTCCTGCATTGCTCAGACGGTTTGCTGCCAGAGCAGCCAGGACGTAAGTAGCCCATAACTACAAGGAATATGGCGTGTTCCTCACTAAAACTTTTCATGGAACAATCTTGTCTACGTTGGCTGCAACAGCATCGCTGTGTAGATTGGTGCCAAGAAGGAATCATGCGAATGATCAATGAGTTTGTACAAGTGTGCCGATCGTGCTGTAGTTTTGTTTGTACTAAGGGAAATGTGTTGTGAATCGCGATTATCCAAAGAAGAAATGAGTGGTATGAGCCCCTTTGTAAATGCAGATTTACCGATCGACCATCGTTATCCAGGCAACGAGCCGTTCAGATTGGCCCAAGACTACATACCCGGCGGAGGTGATTCGCGTCCGTCTCTCTTGGAAGAGCACAGCACTCGCCAACACCGTCGGACATCAGTATTGTTAGAACGTCATCTGCCCATGAGATATGTGTGTATTCACCGTGTGCAAGGACGGGTATCACATCCAACAGAGGTGTTACCTTCCCCAAGCTCAGTTCAGAGAACCCGTGTGGTGCTGCGTCCAAAGTCGTCATTAACTTACAGATTCCAAGCATTCGAAAGGACAACCGCAGCCTGTACGCCACCGTCTCTGAATCATCCAAACGCGGGTTTCATTCACCAAGTCCATCTTTGGCTGGGGCTGCGAAGACCAAACACATCCAGTTGGCAAGCTTATCTATTCAGGTCGGTCAGCGGTCTTCTCTTTCAATGCACGTGGGCCTCCAGAAAGAATGCATCCTGTAAAGGAACGTCTCCATACGAACTAGTCAACGAGCGTATCGTACTGACACAGAGCCTGCAATATCATCCGCGGCGCACCGAAATTTTCGGATATCCCTGCGTTTCAAGCTTGAATTCCATGGAAGCGGACAGAGAGAAATGCATGAATTCAATGTCATGGATGAAAGAACCTGTGTCGAACATGAGTCCAACACGATGTCCCCACGAGTCTGCGTCATCGTGGTCACGTGGTACATACATAGTAGCTGATGTAATTGGTTTTCCTCTCCATCAATTACTTCTACTCAGATTACTCACTCACTTTACATTGACCCCCGTCGTTCGATTGAAACTTTCGGGAGTCTCCCTACTACGTAAAACCACCGCTCACCATCCCAAATCATATATTCATCTATGCGAACTAAAGTACTAGGGATATACCTCGTAACTGAGGAAGGAAGTATGCATGTACATACTTGCATACTCACTCCACGCCAATCTATTCACCGTGCAAGGAAATCGGGGGAGCGGAGTGGGGTAGAGAAATCCGAGGAAGAAACACAACCGTTGCGGACTACATACATCTATCGACGGCCCAGCCCAGCGCCATTACGACTGCGATACGGTAGGGGGCATCGAATCGGTCGCCCACTTCGCCAGCTCGATCTCAACATCCAAAGGGTTAAGGGGCTGGAAGCGGCAGATTCCGTGTCAGTCATGGACACCCCTCAAATGACATATAAGCGTGTTATCTCTTCCCTCTTGCTTTGCTTTGTTCTTGGTCATCGGTGCCAGAGATGTTGAATCCCTCGTTCGTCGTCACGCGCTGCATCTCGCCGATGCGTCGACCGGCAAGCGAGAGACAGAATTCGTCTCGTCATTGACGCATGGAAAGTCTGAGCCCTTTACATCTGCCAGAGAATGTGGAAGGGCAGGGTGGAGGTGAGGTATATAAGGAGGTACGAGAGCTTGTGGAGGAGCTCGTCGCTGGGTTTTCGTTGTGCACGCTTTCGGTGTTATTGCAGGCGCAGGTCAGAGCAACTGTCCGAAGGAAGGAAGGAATGCAAGAACATATCGTCACAGCTTAATATGCCGCTCCTATCCGCAACCCCCTCTTCTTCCCTAGTTGACTTCACTCCACAAATCCCTTGACGCACCTCGAGAACCGAACACATCTGGCAGGAGCATACATGCTATGGTGGTTCTTTGCTCCATCGATCCCTCTGTGACGCAGGCGCGCTGTAGGAGAAATAAGAGAGATACGGGTGCGGAAGAAGGTTGTGGCGAAGAGGACGTCAGAACGTCGATGGTGTCCATGGCGAGAGCAATGGTTAGCACCTGGATGGCACAGAAGGTTAAGTGAGAGGTGGTTAAATATGTGACCCCGGTTCTTACGGATGGCGTACTCTCGACAGCAAAAACATGTACCGACCGAGTGGTGTACCCACCCCGTCAACCAGCCGACCCTACTGCTAATATTGCAACAACCCAAGAGCGATTTAAGTGGCGGTACTGCTGGATTTGCTGTGTCGGATTCTCAGATTATCGCGGACGTTGACTCTGTTTCGTTGTGGTAGTAGGTTAGGCAATGGAACCATGTTTTTCTTGCTTACTCACCCCACCACGACCTCTATTGACCTGGAACAGTACACCGCCCAATCCGCGCGCGGAACTGATTCAAGCTTTCAGGCGTCTTGCGGCACCCTACATACATAAAAACATCGTTCACATACGTGCCCGGCCGTACAGTACCATACTAGAGAGTCACATTCCTCGTAAAGGAAGCAAGTATGCACGTACTCCTGATCGTGTGCACCGTACAAGGAGATCCGGGGAGGGTGTCGGGACGACCCAGGGCTTGGACGCTAGGATATCCGAAGGCCCCCGGACCATATGAATGGCATACTCCACAGCAAAGACATTTACCGAGTGGTGTATCCAGCCCGTCAATCAGTAGTGAAACAACCCCAAAATGATAGCGCGGCCATAATCTATGTATGTACGCTCCCACTGAATAAGAGGCCGATGACGTCCGAGGGCATGATCTTACTTACAAGAAAAGGATTTTTTTTTCGTCGTGATGATCTTCCGGTGTTCAATATGCGACCAGCCTCAATTTGGGTTGACATTCCCTGCCATGTCGAAGAGCCTTCGATAAATTCCCACAGGAAGTGTGTTGATTAACATCCACAGTTTCGCGGCCAACTCATGGCTGCACGACTCTCCACTCTAGCTTACGTCTGATGGTCTACATACCCTCAACCGTTGCTTGGCTCGCGCGCGTTATACACATTGCATGAACAAAAGACAATTCACACCATAGCTGTGACAAGGACGTACGGTGTACGGTACTAGTGACGCACCACTGCGTGCCTGCGGACACAAGTAGGATGCACAGATGACCTCGTTCATGCTGAAGAAGTACTTATGTGTTCCTGGAGGCGGTATATATGTACATACCTTCCTAGAACAACCGAGAGTATGACGTTACTGTAATACGGTCCATCTAAAAGGAAAAACCTTTCAGCGAAATGATGCGCCACTCACCATGCGTTGCTCTATATACATGACCAGACTCTAGGGAATTACATTCCTTAACATCTAAGTGATTTTTTTGAAGTAGTTTCCGAAAAAAAGTGCGATGAACGACATATGAGAGAAACGTCCGTGCCCGACCAGGGACTAGGAGAGAAATAAAAGACAGTAGCTCTCGGATCTCAGGGACGGCTATAGAGGGGCATAACGTGTCATGACGGTCTGTGGATCGTGAGAAATACAGCAACCTCACTGTAAGGATAGTGTAGGTCCAGTTTTCATGATACTATTTGGGAATATGGCAGTGTTATGCGTACACAGCGACCTGCAATGGGCATGGGAATCGATACTATATTGAACTCTACACGGGATGGAGGACTAGGCACACATACCGTGGGATGTATGGAGTATTCGTTGTGACCTAAGATTGCCTTAGGCGATCCACGCCAATTCGTAATTACTACCCAGCAAAATCATCTTGGGATGGCTGACGGACTCAGAACGTTATGGATGTTATGAACACGTGGGTGTACCCCCACCTGTGAATCCCAATTAGCATGAAATCATTCCAGCGTGTCGTGCCTAGTTTGAGTCTCGATAGTATATGAACGTGGTTGGTGAAGAATGAGAGCACCTTCGAAGACTAACCTTGGGATCAACTTTCAAGCTAGGTTGTTTTTCGATCAAAGCATATGGGATGGGTCCTACATCCTAAAGCCAGAGCGGATCAGAGAACGGGTTCGATGACTATTTGGAGTGGGAATAATCGAGGCCGCCATCAACTATGAGATATAGCATGCAGGGGGAAGTCACGTACACTGAAGAGTTTGTTGTTGCAATCCCCCTCCCACACGTAGATCACGCGGAAAAACAAATCTAGACCCATGAGGTCCCTCCCATGTAGTCACGCTGCCCGAAAAGCCAAGTATATGATCTGCCGCTATGACATCACCGGTTGAGCAAACAAGCACTGACTCTCATCCTGAGGGTATAAAATGCCTCCCAGTCAGACCCATATTCCCCAGAAAACTCTCCAATCTCCAATCTCCAATCTCCAGCTCACTACCAATACTCGCAATTCAGTCAAAACGTACATTGGCGCTTCTGCTCTTCTCTTCCCAGTTTATGCCCTCGCTTCCCTCGCTGCGGCTGCCCCGAGAGGGATCGAAGCCCGCGCCTCATGCACCTCTGGCACTCAGTTGTGCTGCACACAGACCTACACTGTAGGTATCGTGGTGCCGCTTGCCACGTTACCACTGCGATTCCGATGAACTGACATGTTGCGTGGGCAGGCCGATTCAACTGGAGTCGCGGCAATTAAAGCCCTTTTGGGTTTCACTGTCAATCCTGTCATTGGTCCCCTTCTGGCGACCGGTTGTACGGCCTTCGTTGGTTCTTGCACTGCTCAGACGGTGTGCTGCAAGAGCAGCCAGGACGTAAGCACCCCATAACCACAGGGAATATGACGTTCCTCACTAATGGTTTTCATAGAACAATCTTGTCTACGTTGGCTGCAACAACATCGCTGTGTAGGTTGGTACCAACAAGGAATCATGAGAATAATCAAAAAACTTGTATAAATATGCCGATCGTGCTGTAGTTTTGTTTGTACTAGAGAAAATGTATCGTGAATCGTGTTTCTCGAAACAAGAAACGATCAATATGAGCCCCTTTGCAAACGCAGACTTACCGATTGTCCCATCATTGGGCATGCAACGAGCTGGCCAGGTTGGCTCAAGACTACATGGCGCAGGTGATTCGCGTATGTCTGTTTTTGAAGAGCACAATGCTCACTAACCCCGTCGCGCATTGGCATTGCTAGAACATATTTCTCAAGTTCAGTTTAAAGGACTCACGTGGTAGTGTGTCCAAGTCGTAACTAACTCCCGGAGTCCAAGCATTCGAGCAGACCACCGCAACCTGTACGCCACTGTATCTGAAACATCCAAACACCGGTGTCATTCACCAAGTCCATCTTTGGCTGATGCTGCGAAGATCAAAACGCATTCAGTTGGCAAGCTTACCCACTCCAGTCGGTCAGCGATCTTCTCTTTCAATGCAGGTGGGAACAACCCGTGTTCCGGAAAAAAATGCATCCTGTAGAGGAACGTCTCCGTACGAACTAGTCAACCAGTGTATCGTACTGACACAGATCATCCGTGGCGCACCAGCATGAAGTTTTCGGATATCCCTGCGTCTCAAACCCAGCGAATGCCAGCATGAAAGTGGACAGAAAGAAATACAAGAGTTCAATGTCTTGGATGAAAGTACCTGTGATAAGCATAAGTACTGCTGGATTTGCTGCGTCGGATTCTTATTTCCAACAGAATATCTTCGGGAGCCCACGGACGTTGTACTGACGTTAGTAGTTGTGTCGTCGTGGTAGTAGTTCATCCACGGAAGTACGTTGATGGCAAACGCTACGTCGCTGCCCACCGTGCGATCCCATGATCAGTACTGAATGAATATCTACCTTGCCGCACTCATGGCTGCGACGAAATTATGACCATCCACTCTAGCTGACGTCTGATTCTCTACATACTCTCAACGATCGCTTCGATTGCACACGTTGTGCACATTGCCCGAACAAAAAGAAAGCTCACTCTATGGTGGTGACAATCACGTACGGCTCCAGTGACACACCACTACATGCCTCCGGACACAAGAAGGTAGCACAGATGGCCTCGCCCATCCTGCAGGGGTATGTGTTCCTGAAGGCTGGTACATCCATATCCATATACATATACGTTCTCAGCAGAACCGAGAATGTGACGTGAGGGTGACAGTTCAATTAGAAGAAAAGTTTTTTCTGCTGAAGTGATACGCCACTTACCGTACAATGCTCGGCACACCACGAGACGCTGGGGATGGGCATTTCGCAAACGACATCTGGGATTTATTCCGAAGGAGTTGCAGGGAGAAGTTACATCGGAGACAGGGACCCTCACTCGACCAGGGACTAGGTGAGATCTCCAGTAAAGGGATTCCAAAAACGTGCATACTGCGCCGGCGATAGAGGGGTGTTATGCGTCATGACTTGTCTCGTCCACCGGCTGTTGGCCTCTGTCTCATGAGAGATATAGTGGCCTCATTGTAAGGATGGTTTACGTGCAGTTTTCACGAGAATTTGGCACAGTATAATGAATACAGACAGTACACGGCAACCTGCAAGGCCCGCGTGGAAGAGTCAACACTATGTATTAAACTTTACGCGGGGAGACCAGTGTGAATATGTATACCGTGGGATGTCCGTGCCATAAGATTGCCTCTACCGGCCCACGCCCATTCTTAAGTAATTGAACTATCTGCCAAGCAAAACTATGATGGGAATCCTGGGACGGCTAAGGGACACAGAGCGTTGGAACATTATGAACGCTTCAGCGTGTCCCCACCAGTGAATTCCAAATAGCACGAGATCGCTCCAGTGTGTTGTGCCTAATTTGAGCCTTATCAATATACTTTAGGACGTGGTTGGGTATGAAGGGGCTCACGGCTCACCATCAAAGACTAACCTTAGTAGCAATTGTTGAGCCTGGCTGCTTGTCCATGAAATCAGAGGGGTTGGGCCACGCGTCATAAAGCCAGTGGAATCAGAGGGCAAGGTTTTGAATTACTTTCCTTTCCTGCTCTTCCCATTTGGAGTGGGAATAATCGAGGGCGGCCGTCAACCATGAGATATAGCATCCAGGGGTAGTCACGTACACTGCAGAATTTGCCGTTGCAATCCCTCTCGCATGTCGATCACGCGGAGAAACAATCTAGCCCCATGAGGTCCCTGTCATGCAGTCATCCTGGCCGAAAAGTCAAACATATAGTACGCCGCCACGACATCACTCATCGAGCAAACAAGTACTCACTGTCGTCCTGATGGTATAAAATGCCTGCCGGTTAGAGCCATGTTCCCCAGTAAAATCTCCTATCTCCACCTCAGCACCAGTACTCGGAACTCAGTCGAAATGTACATTCGCGCTTCTACCTTTCTCTTCCCAGTTTATGCCCTTGCTTCCCTCGCTGCGGCCGCCCCAGGGGAAATCGAAGCCCGTGCCAAGTGCACCTCTGGCACTCAGTTGTGCTGCACACAGACCTTCACTGTACGTATCGTGGCTCCGGCTTCCACCTCACTCCTGCAATTGAGGTGAACTGACGGAGCGCTGCGTGGGCAGGCTGATTCAACAGGAGTCGCGGCAATTAAAGCCCTTTTGGGTTATACTGTCGACCCCGTCATTGGGCCCCTTCTTGCGGTCGGCTGTACGGGCTTCGTTGGTTCTTGCACCGCTCAGACGGTTTGCTGCAAGGGCAGCCAGAATGTAAGTTATCCCGTAACCATGGTGAACCTGCCGGGGTTGCTCACCGAGATTGCTCATAGAACAATCTTGTTTACGTTGGCTGCAACAACATTGCTGTGTAGTTTTTTTGCGAATGATTTTGTATAAGTATGACGATCAAGCTGTAGTTTGTTTGTGCTAAAGTAAATCATGATTATCCAAAGAAGAAACGATTGGTGTGAACCCCTTCGCAAATGCAGACTTACCTGTTGACCATCGTTGTGCATGCAACGAACGATTCAGGTTAGATACAAGGCTGCAAATTCGGCGGAGGTGACTCGGGTTGTCTGTCTGTCTTGGAAGAACAATATGCGTTAACACCGTTGGAAATTAGCATTGTTAGAATGTAGTCCGCCTGCGAGATATGTGTGAGCATTCTCCAGGTGCAAGAGCGGGTATACATCCAAAAGAAGTGTTTCCTTTCTCAAGCTCAGTTCAGAGGATTCACATGGTGCTCTATGTAATGCGTAGTCAACTTGCGGACTTCAAGAGATCGAGGGGACCATCCAAGGCTGTAGTCTGTATGCCACTTTCACTGTAATATCCACATGCGGGTTCCATTCGTAGGTCGTCTGTGGCCTGGTGCTGCGAAAATCCAAAACACTCCGTGTGGAATGTTCACACAATCCAGTCATCAACGACCTTCTCTTTCAATACGGATAGAGACAACCTCCCAGACAAAAAGATGACGACAGCGTACTGAAAAAGAACCTGCAATAAAATCCACAGCGCACCAGCGTGAAATATTCGAACATACCTGCAACTTCAATGCCGTGGAAGTGGATTGCAATTCATGACTTCAATGTCACGTGAGATCATGAATGAAATGGGATGGGATGACACAACGCGGTTAGCAGAATTTACACTGGGCGTAAGTGTAGTGGGAAGTGTGAATAAGAAATCCTAAGTTTAATCTGACATTTGTGCATTGACACTGTTTGAAGTATTGTCAGTGGAAACAATGTTAGTGACAATTTGATACATTGGCGGTCGTGTTGCTCACGTGTGAATGTTGTCCCGAATGGGAAGTATCAGTGTCGAAAGTGTGGTCGTCGAATCTTCATATGCTGACAAACAATTGAAAGAGAGTCCAAACTTGAAGTAAAATTTTATGTACAACATGTAGGACTAAACTTCATGTACTACCCATGAAATCCACATAATACATGAAGTTTGGTACTACATTTCATAGATAAACTTTTAGTTCAAATTTGGACTCTGTTTCTATTGTTTGTCAGTATATGAAGTTTCGGCGACCATACTTTCAACACTGATACTTCCCATTTTGGACAACGTTCACACGTGAGCAACACAACCACCAACATATCAAATTGTCACCAACATCCTTTCCACTGACAATACTTCAAACAGTGTCAATGCACAAATGTCAGATTAAACTTGGAATTTCTGATTCAAATTTCCCACTGCATTTACTCCCCATGTAAAGTCTGCCAACTGCGTTGTGTGAATTCAGCTGACTACGCTACAAAAGGTAGCTCAGGTATAAACAGAAGTAAATGAAAGCACCGAACACTGTGACTTATGTAATCGGACCTTTTCTTTGGATGCTTACTCACTCCAGCTAGTACATCCGATCGTCCAGCCGAGACAGACACCCATTCAAGCTTTAAGGAATCTTGCGACATCCCACATATATGATAACATGGTTCACATGCGCTCCCTGCCGTACAAGTATCATACTACGTCAAAAACCATATATCCATCTATGCGAATCAAAGTAGGGAATGTCATTCCTCGTAATGGAAAGAGGTACCCCTGCCCCGACCTGTTTACCATGCAAGGGGAGTCGGGACGACCCAGGGCCGGACGGTGGGATAGCTGCAGGGAGTAGAGGAATCCAAGGAGGAAGAAATACTTCCATTACGCACTTCATCTAGTGTCTGTATTTCCCAGTGCCTTTATGAGTGCGACACTCCAGGTTACTGGAGTCGGGGGTATGAAATTGGCACCAACGAGCCAAGGAACGAAATAAAGAAAGAAGGAAGAGATAGCACGTTCGTCACGGTATCATTCGTACATCATTTATTAATAAAGATAAAGGGTGTGCATGACGATAAAGATACTGAACCAGCATCCAAGGGGACCGACACGGAAACTGCCGGTTCAAGCGCCTTTGGACATTGAGAGATCCAGTTGGCAAGATGAACGACCAACGATGTTGAACCAATTGGTAACCCCTCGTTCATTGTCACGCTCTGCATCTTGCCGCTGCATCGACGGGAGCGCGAGGGACTGAATTGGTCCCATGGTTGGCGGATGGAAACTCTAAGCGTTATACGTCTGCGAGAGAATGTGGAAGGGCAGGGTGGAGGTGAGATAAAGGAGAAGGTACGACGGCTTGTAGAGGGGCTCGTCGCTGGGTTTCCGTTGTGCACACTTTAGTGCTCTGGGGGGTGCGGGTCAGTACAACTGTGCGAAGGAAGGAAGCGATGCAAGAACATCACGTCACAGCTAGCTTACGCCGATTCCACCCACGAACCCACTTCTTCTCTTCCCCTGGTTGGCTTCGCTTCACAAGTCCCCTGACGCATTCCGAGAACCAAAACGCATGTGGCGGAATCATACAAGCCATGATGATCCCTTGTCATCGATCTCATTGTGAGGCAGTCGCGCTGTAGAAAAAGCGGAGGCACGGGTGAGGAAGGCAGGGTGTAGCGATGAGGACCTCAGAGCGGAGGTTCGGATTAATGGTGCCGATGGCGAGAACAAAGATTAGATCTGAATGAGGGAGAGGGTAAATCACTGGAAGATGTGTTTTTTGTTGTATGAGGGGACGCTGGGATGAGGAACGGATCTCCATCGTTACGCGCGAACAGAATATGTGACACCACGTACTCGACAGCAAAAACATGTACAGAGTAGTGCACCCGCCCTGTCAACCGGTTGACCATACTCCGATGGTACAACAACCCCATCATGGTAACGCGGCGATAGTACGCTCCTAGAGGATAAGAGGATGGCGTCGGAAGGTATGATCTTACTCGCGAGAAAAAGAATTTTTTCATCGTGATGGTTTTCTGGTGTTCGAATACAGTGGGGTTGAGACTCCCTGCCACGTCGAAGAGCCTTCGATGAATTCCCACAGGAAGTATGTTGATTAACATTCGAAGCCAACACAGTTTCGCGGCCCACTGTGCAATCCTATGATTAGTGCTGAATGAATGTCTGCCTTCCCGAACTCACGACTGCACGACTGTATGAGTCCCCACTCTAGCTTACGTCTGATGCTCTACGTACGCGCCCAACCATTGCTTGGCTCGCACGCGTTGTACACATTGTATGAACAAAAAGAGAGCTCACCTATGGCATTGCGTGCCTGCGGCCACAAGGGGGACAACAGATGACCTCGTTCATGTGAAAGAAGTGCTTATGTGTTCCTGGAGGCGGGTATATATGTACATACGTTCCTAGCACAATGGAGAGTGTGACGTTAAAGGGTGACGGTCCAATTAGAAGAAAAAACTTTTCTGCAAAATGATGCGCCACTTACCGTGCATTGCTCTATACATGACGAGACACTATGGAATTACATCTTGGAGACTTTTTCGAAGGAGTTTCGGGGGAAAAGTGCGATGAACTACATATGACAGAAACGTCCACGCCCGACCAGGGAATAGGAGAAGAATAAAAGAGAGTAGTTCTCGGATCTCCAGGACAGTGGTTCCAAGAACGTGCGTATAGCACCGGCTATAGAGGCACGTGAAGGATCATGACTTTTCTCTACCACCGGCTGTCGGTCTCCATATCATGAGAAGCATAGCAGCCTCATTGTAAGGATAGTTTAGGTCCATTTTTCATGAGAATATGGTCATATTGTAATGAACACAGATGTACACAGCAACCTGCGATGGGCACGGGGAGTCAACACCATATTGAACTTTACGCGGAATGGGGGACTAGGCACACATACCGTGGGATGTATGGAGCATTCATTGTGACGTAAGATTGCCTCCGGTGATCCACGCCAATTCGTAATTAAACACCTCCCAAGCAAAATCCTCTTGGGGTGGCTGATGAACTCAGAGCGTTATGGACGTTATGAACACTGGAGTGTGCCCCCACCTGTGAATCCAAATTAGCACGAAATCACTCCAGCGTGTTGCGCCTAGGCTGAGTCTCAATAGTTATGAGCGTGGTTGGTTATGAAGGTACGCACCCTCGAAGACCAACCTTGGAACCAACTTTCAAGCTAGGCTGTTTTTCGATCAAATCACAAGGGACGGGTCCCGCGTCCTAAAGCCAGCGCGAATCAGAGGGCAGGGATTTGAATTGCTTCCTTTCTGCTCGTCAATGACCATTTGGAGTGGGATAATCGAGGGCGGCCATCAACTAAGAGATATAGCATCCAGGGGTAGTCACGTATACCGAAGAGCTTGCCGTTACAAGCCCCCTCCCGCATGTAGAACACGCGAAAAAACAAATCTAGCTTCATGAGGTCTCTCCCGTTGAGCAAACAAGTACTCACTATTGTCCTGAGGGAATAAAATGCCTCCTCGTCAGACCCATATTCCCCAGTAAAGTCTTCGATCTCCAATCTCAAGCTCACCACCAATACTCATAACTCAGTCGAAATGTACATTCGCACTTCTGCTCTTCTCGTCCCAGTTTATGCCCTCGCTTCCCTCGCTGCGGCTGCCCCAGGAGGTATCGAAGCCCGCGCCTCGTGCACCTCGGGCACTCAGTTGTGCTGCGCACAGACCTACACTGTACGTATCGTGGTGCCGCTTGCCACATTACTGCTGCGATTCCTATGAACTGACATGTTGCATGGGCAGGCCGATTCAACTGGAGTCGCGGCAATTAAAGCCCTTTTGGGTTTCACTGTCAATCCTGTCATTGGGCCCCTCCTTGCGACTGGTTGTACGGGGTTCGTTGGTTCTTGCACTGCTCAGACGGTTTGCTGCAAAAGCAGCCAGGACGTAAGTACCCCATAACTACGGGGAATCTGGCAGTTTTCTCACTGATGTTTTTTCATAGAACAATCTTGTCTACGTTGGCTGCAACAACATCGCTTTGTAGTTTGATGCAAAGAAGAAATCGTGTGAATGATGAATGAACTTGTATAAGTATGCCGATCGTGCTGTAGTTTTGTTTGTACTAAAGACGATGTATCGTGAATCGTGTTTATCGAAAGAGGAATCGATCAGCGTGAGCCCCTCCGCGAGTGCAGACTCACCAATCAACCATCGTTGTGCATGCAATGAGCTGTTCAGGTCGGCTCAAGACTACATACTCGGCGGAAGTGATTCGCGTGTACCTGTCTTGCAAGAGCACTGTGCTCGCCAACACCGTCGGACATCAGCATTGTTAGAACGTCATATTCCCATGAGATATGTGCATGTAATCACCAGGTGAAATGGAGGGTACATGTTCAAAAGAAATGCCGTCTTTCCCAAGTTCAGTTCAGAGGACTCACGTGGTAGTCGTAACAAACATACGGAGTCCAAGCGTCCGAGAGGAGCACTGCCCGTACGCCGCTTTCTCTGAAACATCCAAACGCGGGTTCATTCACCAAGGCTGACCGCTGCGAAGATCAAACACATTCAGTTGGCAAGTTGATCCATTCCGGTCGGTCGAGGACCTTCTCTCTCAATTCAGGTGGGCCTCCTGAAAGAATGCATGCGGTAAAGGAACGCCGAACGCCTCCATAGGAACTAGTCAACGAGCGTATCATACTGACACAGAGCCCACAATATCATCCGCGACGCACCGGCATGAAATTTTCGGATATCCCTGCATTTCAAGCCTGAATGTCATGGAAGACGGGCAGAGAGAAATGCATGAATTACTTTCAAGCACCCGTGACGAGTACTGCTGGATTTGCTGCGTCAGATTCTTCTTTCCAACAGAGAGTGTCTCCGCAAGTCCACGGATGTGGTAGTAGCTTATGTAATTGGTTTTTTTGTTTCCCATCCATTACAGTAATTGCTTACCCACTTCACATTGACCCCTATTGACTCCGTTACTAGTACGTCGTGCAAGGCACGACGTCGGTACAGCAACTGACTCGAGCTTTCAGGGGTCTCCCTATAAGCTCACATCAAAAACTATATATCCGTCTTATCAAATCTGTACAACAACTCAGTCGTGCGCGCGTAGCAGCAAACGTCTGTGGCATTACCTGTACAACAACTATGGTAATGCGTGAGTTCGTGTGCTAGTATACGAGGAGAAGAAACATTTATGCCCACCTCAGTCGTGCGTGCTGTAGGGAGAGTATCCTCTCCACTAGGTATTTTGTTTTATTTCATTGTTTTTACTTACTGGTCTGTTTTCTTTCCTTTTCTTTATCTTTTTACTTTGTGTTTGGACGCATTGTGGCTTACATAAGCCTGTGCGAGTACTTCGAGCACCTGTACATACTTAGAAATAAGAATACAGTGACTCCGAAAACCCTTTCCATGTTTGCCCTATTTTCAGTGCATGCAGTGTACTGCCAGACACATGGAGAGTCACACTAAGCTTTGGTGGAGTCGTAAATAGTACCTAGTCCTGGCTGCAATTTGGCTCCTAGGTCATGTGATTTCATTCACATGGTCTGGAGATATGGCCATTTTAAAACAGCATGTCCATGGAAAGGGTTTTTTTCACTTTTGAATTTACAAGGGTATTTAGATATTATCAGTACTTAGTATATCCACCTTTTGCTCTAAGCACTGCCTCAACCCTTCTAGGCATGCTTTCAATTAGTTTCTGACACTCCTCCACTGAAATCCCCTCCCACTCCACCTGAACTCTCTCCCATAGCTCATGAATCCCATTAGGGGGGGTTTCATACCCTGCAAGCCTTCTTTTCAGGCAACCCCAGAGATGTTCAATGGGATTGAGGTCAGGAGACTGTGCAGGCCATACCATGGTCCCAAACTCCTGCTCTTCTAGCCAATCTCTAACCTTTTTGCAAGTATGCTTGGGATCATTGTCTTGCTGAAAGATTGTATCAGATGGATTGAGACCATAATGCTCCAATGTTTGTTGAAGCTCATCCTTCAAAATCTGAAGGTAAAGGTCCCCATCCATCCTACCATCAATCTTTGTAGCATAGCCAACACCATCCCAAGTCATACACCCCCACATCATCAAGGAACCCCCTCCAAACTTGAGAGTTCCTTGTACCAGCCTATCATTAAGTCCCTCCCCAACCTTTTTCCAAGCCCACTTGCGTCCATCTGACCCTAGGTGATTAATTTTGGTCTCATCAGACCATACAACCCTCTTCCAGTCCTCTATAGTCCAGTCCTTGTGGGTATAAGCAAAATCCAAGCGAGCCTTGCGATGTCTGGCTGAGAGAATAGGACGTTTGGTCTTGACTACAGACTTCATACCAGATTTTTTCAAGTGATGATGAACAGTATTAGCAGAGAGAGGCTGGTTGATGATGTTTCCAAGGGCTTTGGTGACTTGAACTGCATTTTCAGCCTTGCCAGAGGTAATAAGGTGTTGAGCATGGCGAATATTGGCAGGGGAAAGCTTAGAAGGATGGCCTCCAAGGGCCTTAGGAAGGCTAGAACACCTCTTAGAATGAAGTTTGGATATAGTAGAGGGGCTGACACCAATTTGCTTGGCAATAGCTTCACCAGAATGGCCAGAGTCAAGCAAAGAGAGAATGGTGCTTTGCTGAGTAAGAGAAAGGGGTCTGACCATAATGGTGGTTGGGAACAAAGAGGTATTTGAATTTTTTTAAACTCAGACATATTGTTTACACATGTATCTTTGTTTGTATCACCAAACAATAGCAATTATTGGATGTTTTGAATAAGATCTTAGTTACCAATTCAAAAGTGAAAAAACCCTTTCCATGGACATGCTGTTTTAAAATGGCCATATCTCCAGACCATGTGAATGAAATCACATGACCTAGGAGCCAAATTGCAGCCAGGACTAGGTACTATTTATGACTCCACCAAAGCTTAGTGTGATTCTCCATGTGTCTGGCAGTACACTGCATGCACTGAAAATAGGGCAAACATGGAAAGGGTTTTCAGAGTCACTGTAGATGTACCACCACAGACGAGATAGACGGAATCCTGAGCCTGAGGGCTCAGAATGTTATTTCTCCTCCCTTGATGTCCTATAAAGGTTTTCTTGAGTCTCTCTTGGGTTTTAGGGCGCGTTTTTGGTCTTTTCCTCTACTCTTGGACCCCTCTACCAGGCAACTCTAGCCTCCTGGGTCGAACTGAGACCCCCTTCCAACAGGAGCCTATTTTAGCCTCCTCCCACACTCATTTACCATCAATCTTTACATCTGGAGCCCACCGCGAGGGGGCTGTTTTGCTTGGTACCCCTACTTCTCCCCCTCCCCTCGAGCTGTACACGCGTTTTCTCGAGAACTGACGCGCCTAACCTCTCGCTTTTCTGGACCCTGATTCTACTCGACGAGACCTTTCGAACGGTGTCTTTTTCGTCGCGTCTGCTTCAGTACTTCTGGAGATATTCCTGTTTTTGTGGAGAAGGCTCTGTAGGACGAAAATTGGAATAACTCGGGACTGAGTGCGCTGTTTCCCATGTCTCTTCGTTCTCCCAGCTCTCCTGGCCTGCCTCTACCGTCCTCCAAAGTTTTGCAGCATTCTGTCGAGCGGTTCCTCCCCAGTGCGCTGCCGTACTCCTCCCCTGCCACAGCTTATGCTCCCTGGCACTCTCCCTCGCGTTTTAGCTCCCTCTCGAGTTGTAGGGAACTGTTTCCCATCATCTTAGAGTCAGTCAAAGCCCTGTCGAGACCCCACCAGCTGCTTCGAGACCCAGCTGCATTCCAGACCCTTTCGAGACGCGTTTGTGACATAGATGCTTTGTTGACGCATTTGCTTCGTTCGTAACATATTCGAGACGCATTCTGTGACCCTCTGAGACACAGTCGTAATGTGTTCGAGACGCACCCTCGTTCATATCGTGTTCCAGACACAGTCGTAACATATTCGAGATGCAATCGTATCGTATCCCAGACGTATCTGCTTCGTTCCCCCTTCCGAGACGCGTTCATAACGTGTTCTAGACGTGCCCTCTTCGTAACGTGTTTGAGACGCTTTCCGAGATCCAGACGAGACGCAACAATAACAAGTTCCAGACGCAATTGTATCATATCCCAGGCGTATCCACTTCGTTCCCCTCTTGAGACGCAATTGTATCATACCCCAGACGTATCTGCTTTGTTCCCCTTCTAAGACGCGTTCATAACATGTTCTAGACGTGCCCTCTTCGTAACGTGTTCGAGACACTTTCCGAGATCCAGACGAGACGCAATTGTATCATATTCCAGATGCACCCGCCTTGTTCCCCATTCGAGACGCAATCGTAACGTGTTCCAGATGCATTCCGAGATCTACCAAGACGCGTTCGTAACATATTCTAGACGTGCCTGCTTCATTCCCCTTTCGAGACGCAATCATAATGTATTTGAGACGCAGTCATATCATATTTCAGACGCAACCTTAATGTGTTCGAGAAGCGTTCCAAGACCTGTCGAGATGCAATCATGACGTAGACGCTTCCCTCAGACACACCCATACCCCTACTCCCTCCCTGCTCGTGCCGTATTCACTTCGTGAAATATATGTTGGTTTTATCTGTTCGGTTTCTTACTCTCGGGATACCCCTGTGGAGCACTCTCGGTCTCGTTCTAGAAGATGCTCCCAGGGAGGTGCACTTGAGCACGAAGCTCCCCCCTTGTTTCCCCTTCGAGGCATCCCCTCGAACTTCAAAGGACCTCCCTTTCTCCCCTGAGCCTGCTCCGAGCAGCTCATTTCCTTGCCAAGTCACTTATGCAGGCTCGTGGCACACGGTGGTGTGTCCCGGATAGCAGGCTGGTGACTTAGCTTCACACTTGCTTCGTAGCTTGAGAGAGGATTGGTAGTCGTGTGTGCACTCAGTAGGTTGTTAGAGTGCTCGAAGGTTTGTTCCCCCTGCCTCAAAACTGCTTCGAGGGCTCGTCTCCCCCCTCTTGAGCCGCTTCTGCCACTTCGAGCCCAGTCCCACCCTCGAGTAGAGTCCCAAGGCTCATCAGAGCCTCTCGAAGGCTTGTGTTGCCCCTTTGCACAGCTGTCCTTCCCCCTCGAGTCACCTTCTGAGGCCTGTCTAGGCTTGAGTCCCTCTCGTCTTCGAAGCCACCCCCTCGAGTCCCCTCGTTGCCCCTCGAGGCCACTCTGGTGCCCTCTCCTGCTGCATGGGTACCCCTTCTCATTCATGTTTTTGTTTGTTTATGGTCTCTTTCACCTTCGAGTTCGCGTTTTTTTTTGAGTTTTGACTTCGAGTTTTGTTTCGAGGAGGATATCCCTGGTCTCGCTTTGTGATACAGCTCGGTATGTGGTGACTGGGGACAGTCACTATCCGAAGCCACCCTCGGATGTAGGGAGAGTATCCTCTCCACTAGGTATTTTGTTTTATTTCATTGTTTTTACTTACTGGTCTGTTTTCTTTCCTTTTCTTTATCTTTTTACTTTGTGTTTGGACGCATTGTGGCTTACATAAGCCCGCGCGAGTACTTCGAGCACCTGTACATACTTAGAAATAAGAAGAGATGTACCACCACAGACGAGATAGACGGAATCCTGAGCCTGAGGGCTCAGAATATTATTTCTCCTCCCTTGATGTTCTATAAAGGTTTTCTTGAGTCTCTCTTGGGTTTTAGGGCGCGTTTTTGGTCTTTTCCTCTACTCTTGGACCCCTCTACCAGGCAACTCTAGCCTCCTGGGTCGAACTGAGACCCCCTTCCAACAGGAGCCTATTTTAGCCTCCTCCCACACTCATTTACCATCAATCTTTACAGCACGTAGCAGCAAACGTCTGAGGCGATTCCACTATTGTATGGGACTAAATACACTAAACGGAAACAAGAATGAGACACGGGTGTTGAACCCGGTGTCATACAACAAAACGGTCCCAGCACAGGACCTTACAACGTCAAAAGTACAAAGTAAGACATTTGGACAAAGGAATAAATATCCGCACTGTATTGTAACGTGCGGTCGGCGAACGACAAAGTATTGTGGTCTTGTAGACCCACGAACGGAAGATAATTCTCACGATAAAGAAAAGTGGCGTCAATTAACAAACGAAGACTACGAACGACTTGCCAAAATCTAACACTCCCCCTCAAGTCGGACGTAGGCCAAGTTCGACGGCGAAATGTTTCACTTTCGGGGACGGTAGCGCCTTCGTTAGGGTATCGGCGATCATGTCAGCAGTTGGACAATATACGAGACGAATCTTGCCGTTTTCCACAACCCAGCGAATGAAATGGAAATGGATGTCGATATGTTTGGTGCGTGCGTGATACTGATGGTCTCTGGTGAGCACGATAGCAGATTGATTATCAGAGAACAACGTGGTGGGTTCGGCAAGCGGCGTAAAGACCTCTCCGATGAGCGATCGAAGCCATAAGGCTTCCTTGGCCGCATGCGTGGCTGCCACATACTCACTCTCAGTCATTGAGAGCGACACGATTTCCTGTCGTTTAGAAGACCACGACACCGCCCCTCCATCTATTAGGAAAGCGTACCCTGAGACCGCCCTGCGGTCTTCTGCCATGCTTCCATCAGCGTCGGCATATCCTTTTAGCGCACTCGGTGCTCCCCCATAGGTGAGTCTTAGCGTTTTCGTCCTGATCAGATAACGATAAATTCTTCTGACGGCTTCCCAGTGGGGAACTCCAGGATTTCCAGAGAATCGTGAAACGGTTGTCACGGCATACGAGATATCGGGACGGGTGGCGAGGGAAGCATACATGAGTGAGCCCACAGCTTCACGATACGGTACGTGGCGCATAGCAGCGTATTCAGCACCGGTTGACGGTGACTGTCTGGAATGTAGCTTAGTGCTAGGTTCCATTGGGTTCGACACGGGTTTGAGTTCGTCAAAACCAAAACGATGTATGATCGATTCGATGTAGGGACGTTGGCATAAGGAAATGGTACGTTCGTCTCTGTTTCGGGTTACCTCGATACCGAGTAGCCAGTGGAGCTCTCCAAGGTCAGTTATCTCAACATACTTTCTAATGTTTCGTTTGAACTCGTTTATTTCACCCAGAGACGTTGCGGTGATGGTGCAATCGTCAACATGGACCGCAATAATGGTAAGTCCGTTCGGGGAGCGTCGTTTGAAGTAGACGGCTTGGTCGACGGAGCACTGGGTGAAGCCCAGCTCGTCGACGAGGATTTCCACCAATTTTTGGTACCAGCGACGGCCGCTCTGCTTCAGTCCATACAAGGTTTTTCGAAGACGGCATACCTTGTTGGGATGGTCGACGGACTCGAAACCTGGGGGCTGGCGCATGTAGATTATTTCGTCATCAGTGAGTGTACCGTTTAGATAAGCGCCTTTGATGTCAATCTGATGGAGTTCAAGATTCGAGCGCGCTGCCATAGCGAGGACGGTTCGAATGGATGCAAGCGTTGCAACTGGGGCGAAAGTATCGAAGTAGTCAACACCTTCAACCTGCGAGAAACCTTGGGCGACGAGTCATGCCTTGTATCGTACGACGTTTCCTGCTGCGTCTTTCTTGGCGCGGAACACCCATTTGGATCCAACGATGTTGGCACCGTGGGGTACGTCGACAAGTTCCCAAGTTCCTGCCGCTTGTAACGTTGCTAACTCCTCTCTTATTCCAGCCTCCCATTGCGGCCAATCTGGACAGCGGCGAGCCTCAGCCAATGAGGTTGGTTCTAAGGCCTCGGATTCAGCAGTGACCGCTTCCATTGCCATGACTAGGTCGATGGCGGATAGGGCGTCATCTGGGTCGTCAACGATAGTCATAAGGTATGCTGCAGCGAGGTTATCGCTATCGAGGGGGTCGGTGATTTCTGGGATTGGAACAGAGTCGGCGATGTTGGTCGGTAGTTGCACACCATGCAGTATAGTGGGTTGGCTATGGCGGCCGACATTGCCCTGCCCTGAGAGGATATCGGCGACGCGTTGGCTGGGTTTTCGGATTCGCTTGGCTACAGGTGGTTCATCTGGCGGTGATTGGACGATAGGAGTGGGAGTAGCGGGTGCTGGCGGTGTGGTGATCATTGCAGGAGGGGGGACAGGAGTCGTTAGTATCGCGTGAGGCAAGTGACTACCTTCTTCCTCCCCTTCGCGAGATAACGACTCGGTTTGAGATGGGTCCCAGTACACGTTTCGTTCCACAGTTACTGAACGTTTTTCAGGCCAGTAGACATGGCATCCGTTCGAGCTTTCATCGTCCACACCCATCCAATGACCTTCGGCGACGCGTCCTCCCAGCTTGGTGCCTCCTTCGATACGTACCCAGACACGTGAACCCCATACGCGTGCTCGATGTAGGTCGGGCTTCTGTCCAGTAGCAGCCTCGAGAGGGGTTCCACCCTCGAGTGCCTTGGTGGGCGTCCTATTCTTCAACCAGACGGCGTGGCGAATGGCCTCGCCCCATAGCATACGTGGTAAGCCACTCTCGTGTAACATGGCTCTGACCTTTTCCAGTAGGGTGTGATTGAGACGCTCAGCGATACCATTGTGCTGCGGTGTATCGTGGACGGTAAGTTTCTGTTTGGTACCGGCTGCTTTGAGATACATAACGAATTCTTTTCCAAGATATTCACCGCCACGATCGGAATGCAGGACCTTGACAGCGGCATTATGCTGAGTGCGACACCAAGCCTCGAAATCTTTGTAGGCGGTAAAAGCTTCGCTTTTCTGGCGAAGGAGGTGGAGATATGTGAGACGAGTTTTATCATCTGTAAATGTGACATAGTAGCGCCTTCCTCCGAGCGTTTCAACGGGGGCCAGTCCCCAAATATCGGTGTGTACTTCAGCAGCAAACTCCGTGGCACGCTCACCGATATGTTCCTTTGCGACAGGTTTCCTAGTGGCCTTCGCATAAACACAGGCTTCGCAGAAGGTCGGTTCGTCTTTTGACAGGTCGAACTTCAGGCCCGATACAAGCCCGTTCTCAGCCAGGCGACGAGCAATGGTTGGGGAAATGTGCCCCAATCTTCGATGGAGCTCCATGACGGTGACGGTTTCGGTCGCTGCATTTGTTTCTTCGTGTGTGCCGGTGTGGATGACACGGTAAAGTCCTGCTTGGGTTTTTGGCACGCGTCCAATGACATCGTCATCTGGGCTACGAATGGTACATGTCCCATCAGCGAAGGTAACGGAATATCCTAGCTGGTCAAGGCGTCCAATGGACACTAGGGTGTAGCCCACCACAGGTGAATACAAGACTTCGGTGAGTCTTAGCTTTGTAACGTCGCATCCATTTGGAACCTCAATGATCAGATCCCCAACTGCAGTAGCATTAAAAGATTGTTTGTTGGCGGCTGCGAACGTTCTCGGCGGGATGCTGGTTAGGGACACGAACTGGTCCTTATAGGGCGAGATGTGCTGCATGGAGCCAGAGTCATAGAGCTCTGCGGTTGGAGCGGTGATCGATCCATCGTGAACAAGATTCGCAAGTTCTAAGGGTGGTTCAGCGGGGTTACGAGAGGAAGTATCGTCACCAGGAGGTAGGCTTTCTCCGTCGTCTCCCACTTCACTGAACATATCCCCATCGTAAGGGATATATTTCAACCTTTCCTCGTCGTCGTCATCATCGTTGGAGACACTGAGCAGGTCGGGAATCTGGAGTTCTTCGAGATCGTTTAGGGCAATTACAGAGAATGCTCCTTCCTCTTCGGGGTCGAAGGTAGCTGCGTTAGCTGAGTCTTTCTTTGCATCATCGTTAGTGCTTCGACTCGCCGACTTGTCAGGTTGTGGACATTGATTTTTGAAGTGTTCTCTCGATCCGCAATTCCAGCATGGACCTCGCCGATTGGTACCCCTTGCGGAGTTTCCTCCGCGACGACCGTCCCTCCAGTTTCCTCGCCCCTGGCCAGAGAAACCTCCAGGGGTAATGGCTAAAGCTTCGTTGCCATCGTGGGCCTTCTGCTTGGCGCATGGATTTCGAGTCTCTTTGCGACTGCGGCGCTCAGATTCTTCGATAATGAGCGAAATGAGGATGTCGGGGTCGATAGTTTGCGTGGGACTGTACAGGCGAGCAGTTGCGAGTTGCCCAGATGCGAAGCTGGCAAGGTATTTAGGGAGGGATTGGATAATGGTCGATCGATAATCCTTTTCTTCAATCTGTACACCGACGGCAGCTAACTCGTCTCTCTTCGTACGCAGATTGTCCAAGAATTGGCGGACATCGCCATCAACGGGGCATTGCATGCTCAGGAACTTCGTTCGAAGATCCGTCTGAGCATAGGCTCCCTTTTCTGTATACTCGCGAACAATTTCATTCCACATAGCTGCGACAGTTGTGAGGCTGCGGACTCGGAGGGCAGTGGAATCGGGGATTCGTTGGGTAAGTAGATGTTTCGCCATATTCTCGCTTTTCTGCCACTTGGCAAGCTCATCGGGGTCCGGAGGTGACACAGTTTCAGTTCCATCAGCCTCGGTGACAGTGGGGCCAACGGGACACTGGGAAGTGCCATCGAAATGCGACCATAATTCCTTGGCTTCCACTGCAGTTTGGAAGCGAAGGGAAAAGATTGCCCAGTTCGCACCCTTGATGTCGAGCTTTGGGACGTTGCCTGGAAGGGTGTCGGTGGTGATGGGGATGGCGGTAGACATATGGATCAGAGCTTCAGTGCAGTGGAATTATCGAAATAAGGTGAGACGTTTCGTAGGCTATCTAGAGCACGGGGCTCATAACCTATCAAATCTGTACAACAACTCAGTCGTGCGCGCGTAGCGGCAAACGTCTGTGGCATTACCTGTACAACAACTATGGTAATGCGTGAGTTCGTGTGCTAGTATACGAGGAGAAGAAACATTTATGCCCACCTCAGTCGTGCACGCGTAGCAGCAAACGTCTGAGGCGATTCCACTATCGTATGGGACTAAATACACTAAACGGAAACAAGAATGAGACACAGGTGTTGAACCCGGTGTCATACAACAAAACGGTCCCAGCACGGGACCTTACAACGTCAAAAGTATGAAGTAAGACATTTGGACAAAGGAATAAATATCCGCACTGTATTGTAACGTGCGGTCAGCGAACGACAAAGTATTGTGGTCTTGTAGACCCATGAACGGAAGATAATTCTCACGATAAAGAAAAGTGGCGTCAATTAACAAACGAAGACTACGAACGACTTGCCAAAATCTAACACGTCTATGCGGACCAAAGTACTAGTAGGAATACCCCTCGTAGCTGAGGAAGAATCGGAGGAGGGGAGTAGGGACGTCCCAGGGGATAGCAATAAGGAAGGTGAGGTACTCCATTTATCAACTGCATAGCACAGCGCCATTACGAGTGCGACCCGGTATTAGGTTACCAGACTGAGGGTATCAAATCGGCACCAACGTACCAAGGAACGAAGCGAAGTAAGGAGGAAGAGATAGCATGTCCGTATGTCATTTGAGGGTGTCCATGATGATCGGATTACACAGGGACCGACACGGAATCTAGCCCCTGAACACTTCGGACGTTGAGATCGAGCTGGCGAGACGGACGACCAGTGACACTACATCTATCTGTAAACCCTCATTCATCGTCATGCTCTGCATCCCACAGATGCGCGGAATTCGTCTCGTCATTGACGCATGGAAAGTCTGAGAGCCCCTTATATCTGCGAGAGAATGTGGAAGGGCGGGGTGGAGGTGAGGTACATAAGGAGGTACGAGGTCTTATGGAGGGACTCGCAGCTGGGCTTCCATTGTGCACATTTCGGAATGCGGGTCAGTATAACTGTCCGCCGGCCGGAAGTGATGCAAGAACATATCGTCACAGCTATGCCGTTCCTATCCACAACCCTATTCTTCTTCCCTAGTTCACTTCACTTCACAAATCCCTTGACGCACCCTAAGAACAAAACGCATGTGGCAGAAGCATATGTACCATGATGATCCCTTGCTCGGTCGATCTGTGACGCAGGCGCGCTGTAGGAAAAAGAAGCGAGATACGGGTGTGGAAGAAGGTTGTGGCGAAGAGGACGCCAGAACGGAGGTTCCAGTTGACGATGTCGAAGGCGAGAACAAAAGTTGGGATCTGGATGGCGTAGGAGGGTAAATAAGTGGAAGTTGTATTTTTGGTCGTACGAGGGGACTCCGGAATGAGGAACGTACCTCCATAATTGCGCATAAACAGAATATGTGACTCCAGCCCATACGCATGGCTTACTCGACAGTAAAAACATATACCGAGTGGTGTACCAATCCGTCATCCAGTTGACCCTACTCCGATAGTGTAACAACCCAAGAGCGATATACGTGGCAGTCATCTACGTACATTCCCAGAGAATAAGAGGATGACGTCGCAGGGCATGATCTTACTTACGAGAAAAAGAACTTTTTTGCGTCATGATGATCATGATGCAGTAGTCTTCAATTTACGACGTGACAACAGGGATTGTCGGATAATCGGTGACATTTCGAAGGGTCTTCGGTCAATTTCTACAGCAGGTATGTTGACTGACGTTCGAGGTCGATGTCACTTTCGGGCCCGCTGTGCAATCCTATGATCAGTACTGCACGAATGTCGGTTAGACACCTTACCGCGCTCACGGCTGCATCAAAAGTGCAACACTCCACCCCCCAGCTTGCGTCTGATGCTCTACATAGTACGCCCAACTATCGCTTGACTTGCACACGGTGTACGCAGGAAAGAAAAGACAGTTGGCAGTGACATTCACGTACAACACTAGGGAAACACCACTATGTGCCTCTGACCACAGGAGGGATGTACCCTCATCCTGAGAAGTACAGTAGGTGTTCCTGGAGGCCGGAACAAACCTGTATACGGTCCCAGTAGAATCGAGGGTGTGTGGCGTTGAAGGTGATGGAATAATTATGGGGGGGGGAAAAGGATTTTCTGTCAAAAAGGGCCATCACTCAAGGACCAAGGTGCAATTAGTACTCTCGATAACACAACAAGACACTGCTGGCGTTTGCATTTCGTAACATTCATTCTTTTGAAGGAGTTTCGTGGCAAAAAGTGCTAAGAACTACATTTGAGCTAGACAGATGTCAGCGCCCGACCGAGGACCAGGGGAGGGGTGGTAGGCAGTTGTCCCCGGAGAATCTCCTGGAAAGGGCCTTCAAAAACGTGCGTGCGGCGCCGGCTATAGAGGGGCATGATACGTCGTAACCACCAGCTGTCGGGCTCTGCATCGTGGGAGACATAGTAGCCCAATTCCCAGGATGATTCAGGTTCGTAGTTCACGAGAATACCTGGAAGAACGGCATAGTATAACAGATGGCTACATGGCAACCTACGACGGGCGCAGCGCCCAACGCTATATTGAACTTTACGCGGCATGAGGAGGGAACTAGGCACATATCGTGGCACGTCAAACCAAAGTATTCATCGTGACGTAATATTACTTCCGTCCGTCGATCCACGTCTATTCTTGATTAAACGCATATCAAGCAAAGCCATGCTGGGAAGGATAGCGGACACAGGTCGTTACGAACGTCATGAACACTCGAGCGTGCCCTACACCTGTGAATCCCAAATAGCACGAGATCATACCAGCAAGATGTGCCTGGTTTGAACAACCTACAACGTAAGGACCTGGTAGAACACAAAGGACTTCACATTTGACGACTATCCTGGCCTTCAACTGTCAAGCCTGGCTGCTTTTGATGAAGCACGCGAACCCTAAAGCCAGCGGAAATCAGAGATCAAAGTTCCAAATTACCTTCCTTACCTGCTATTCAAGGCCCATTTGGAGTGAGAATGATCAAGGGTGATCATCGACCATCATGCATCAGATATCACGTCCAGGGGCAGCCACGTCCACTGACAACTTACGATCCACCTCTCTCGCACGTTAGAACACGAGGAAAAACGAATCTAACGCCGCGGTGTCACTTGTAGCCCCTCGACAAGTCAAGCATATCGTCTGCCATCATGACATCATCACCCACTATGGTGCAAACAAGTACTCACTTTCGTCCTGAGGGTATAAAATCCCTGTTGGTCAGAACGATGTTTCCCTAGTAAAGGTCTCCAGTCTCTAGCTCACCACCTATACTTGTAACTCAGTCGAGATGTACGTTCGCGCTTCTACTCTTCTCTTCCCAGTCTTTGCTCTCGCTTCCCTCGTTGCGGCTGCCCCATGGGATATCGAAGCCCGCGGTGGCGGCGGCGGCGGCTCATGCACCTCCGGCACTCAGTTGTGCTGTGCACAGACCTTCGCTGTACGTATCGCGGCACCTTACTCCTGGAATTCCAATGAACTGACATGTTGCGTGGACAGGCCAACTCAGTCGGTGTCGCGCTGATTCAATCCCTTTTGGGTGTCACCGTCGATCCGGTCATTGGGCCCCTCCTTGCCATCGGCTGCACGGCCTTCGTTGGCTCCTGCACTGCTCAAACGACTTGCTGCCAGAGCGGCCAAAGCGTAAGTACCACCCATAACCACAGGTAATATGACGGGGCTCCTCACTGAAGATCTTTACAGGACAACCTTGTTTACGTTGGCTGCAACAACATCGCTGTGTAGTTTGGTGCCGAGAAGAGATCGTGTGAATAATCTTTTGGTATAAGGATGTCGATCTTCCCTGTAGTTTTGTTTGCATCCAAGGACATTTGTTGTGAATCGTGTTTGTTCAAAGACGAAATGATTGATTTGATACCCTTTGCAATCGCAGACTTACCGATTGACTATCGTTGCACACGCAACGAGTCGTTCAGGTTGGCACAAAACTCCGTGCTCGGCGGGGGTGATTGACGGGTGTCCGGCTTGGGAATGCCAATGCTCGACCACATCGTTGGGCTTAGTGTTGTTAGAAAGACATCTGCACATGAGATATGTGTGAGTATTCACCCGGTGCAAGAGCGGGTACCCATCCAAAAAGAGGCGTTGCCTTTTTGAAGGTCATTTCGAAGGACTCACAAGTGCCGTGCCCAAGCCGCACCGACTTCAAGTCTATCAGGAACCTCGCAGGTTGTATACTCCGCAGAAATAACCAAACGCGGGTTCCATTCTCTAGGTCCATTTTGGACTGGGGCCGCGAAGATCAAAAACACTCGTTTGGCAAGCTTATCCATTCTTGTCGGTCAGCGATCTTCTCTTTCAATATTATTACAGGTAGAGGCAACTCTGTCTTCCAGAAAAATATCCATCCCTAGAAAGAAATGACACTGGCACTGGCATGAACTATTCGGCGACGAGCGTATATCGCACGTACCGACAGTGAATATTAATTGACAGAGCCCGAAATACCGTTCGCATCGCACAAGCATGAAATTCCTGCACCTCAATTGCATGGAAGTGCATAGCGAGAATTCGTGACTTCAATAGTGTCGTTGCCATGTGAAAATGCCAAAACGCTGTGATCATGAGCAGAAATACCTCCGCGGCTTCGAGTCGCTTGCGGTAGTACCTTATGTAATCGGAACCAATTCATTCATGAAATTGACCCGTACCGCAGGGTCATTGACTCCGAGTTTCGAGCTTTTCAGGAGCCTGGCGCTACCCCACATACATTGAAAATATTGTTCACATAGGTGTCCTGTCATACAGTACCATCATCAAAAAAACCATACGTCTATCTATGCGAATCCAAATGGGGGATACTCCCCGTAAAAGGATAGCTAGGAAGAGAGGTATGCATGTACCTGCGTGCTCCCTCTCCGCACCGACCTGCACACCGTGCAAGGAGATCGGGAGGGCGGGTCCAGAAGAGCACGCGTAAGGGAGGGACAGAAACCAAGAAAGCACAAGTGGTCGGACGGTGGGATGACCGTAAGGAATAAAAAAAGGCATCCAATGAGGAAGAAATCCTTCCATTGTGTACACCATCTATCAACCGTATAGCACAGCGCATACGTGAATGCGACACGGTAGGTTACCAGACTGGGGTATCAAATTGTCACCAACGAACCAATAAAGAAGGAAGGAGATAGCATGTTCGTCACGGAGTCGTTCGGAGATCATTTGAATTGTGTTCATGATGAAGATATCGAGCCAGGGCCTATAGGGGCCGACGTAGAATCTGCGGATTCCAAACCCTTGGATACCTTCACGAACCCTTCGGATATTGAGATCGAGCTGGCGAGATGGGCGGCCAGCGATGTTGAATCTATCGGTAACCCCTCGTCCATCGTCATGATCTCTCCACCGCTTTCAATTCCCACATAGTCATACACCACCTCCCGTATCGGCAGCACGTCTCGCAGCCGTCTCTGCATCTCGCCGATGTGTCGACTGGCCGGCGAGCGACGGAACTGGTCCCATCGTTTGCGCATAGCAAGTCTGAGTGTTGTGCGTCTGCGAGATAATGTGGAAGGGCGGGGTGACGGTGAGGTAAAGGCAGAGGTATGAGGGCTGGTGGAGGGCGTCGTAGTAGGGAGGCCATTGGGTATACTAGAATGTTCTGTGGAGTACGGTCAGCGCAACTGTCTGAAGCAAACATACTAAGCAAGGCACGGCAAAAACTCACCGCGTCTCGTCGCAGCTACGCCATTCCCATCCACAGCCCTCTTCTTCTTTCCTTGTTGGCTTCGCTTCACAAATCCCTTGACGCACCCCGAGAACCAAAATGCATGTAACAGGAGTATATACATGCCATGATGATCCCTGGCCCCATCGATTCCTCTGTGAGGCGTGCACGCTGCAGGAAGGAGAGACCGAGTCTGATGTGAAGTGCGATACGGGTGAGGAAGAAGGTTGTAGCGAAGAGGACGTCGGAGCGGAGGTTCGGGTTGATGGTGGCAATGGCGAGAACAAAGGTTGGGATCTGGATGGTGAAAGCGCTGCTGATATTATGTAATGGCACATGCACGCCGAGGAGACCCAATAGCGAATACGCCCGGTCCTCCTCGCGTGTCGTCGTGCGGTCAGCAGCCCAGGAAAAAATCTCGGCGACACTGGGATTGGAATCCTTCACGGTGCTCAACGCCTTCAGCAATCCTTCGTTCAACACTTTCTTTGGGATTCGCGTGATTTCGGTGAGGGTCCATGCAAGCTCTGCTTTGTCGCCTATCCATTCCCACTTCTGATCAAAGTAGTGAACAACCTTGGGTGCGATCAGTTCTTGGAGTGTCCAACCTCGCGAAAACCACTTCGGGGTGGCCTTCGATACTGCTCGGTCCGTCCAAGAGTTCCCGACAGTGTCGTGAGGTACGCGTAACACAGTTTCACGTTTGCATACCACTCGTACATCGAGTTGATCGCTTCTGATAGTTCCGCACTGCTTTCTTTATTGATGCAGCAAGTGTCGATCCACGCCCACTCCAACCCATCTGTCTGTGCTTGTCTGCAAGTGTCAATTATCTTCTTGTACCCAGTGCGCCCTCTGATTTCCTTCCTCTCCTCATCACTCACAATCAGCAGCTGCTTCATGTCCTCAAATAACACCTCCTGCTCGCCTTGCTCTTCCACACCCCAGCAATGTGACAATATAACATATTCTTTCTTTGTGAGGCCGGAGCCATAAAACTCCTTAAGGATTTTGGTCGTACGAGGAACCTCTTTCTCTTCATCGAAATTCGTCTTAATATTGAGCATGGTGGCCACGTCAATGAGTCGCATTGTGTAATTGTAATTGATGAGTGAGTCCGCCTCCAAGGATCAATACCTCACGCACTTAACGACACGTCTTTGATGCCTATGGCGGGTTGATCTAGGACGACGAGAGGATACCTGGTTGACCGACAAATGTTTCCAGCGGACACAGGATAAAGGGCACAGGGGAGCAGAAAGTTTCAACGTGTAGTAAGGGTGCAAGGAATACACGTGTTCTTTATCACTCGAGAATGAGGTACTGATTGATGAATCAATGTTCTCACAGCAAGCACCTCCCACAGATCCAACTCTGTTGACTTCGGCAGGCTTAGCAAGAGGTTTTCGAACGGTCAGGCAGTCAGGTGCGTGAAGTCTTGCGTGGGTGGGTGCACAGTTGGTGATGCTTCCTCGTGTCTGTTCGCATTGTTTTCAGGATATCTGCGCAGCTATTGGGGTGGATTATTAGTCAGCGGAATCGGCGGTGTATGCAAAGAAAGGGAGCCAGCACGGACACCGGGTACCATCTTGGGGCAACTGGTACTTGCCGCCATTCGGGTTGCGAGCTATCAAAGAGGACTTGGCTCACTTCAACCAATGAATCACCCTGTGGACGCCCAGGAACGAGGCTGCAAGCCACATCGACTAATTCAGCACCCAAGGTGGTCTTGGTGACAGGTGTACGATGGATCTCATTCGCATGTCACTGTCGGGGATTTCTGTTGTTGGCTTATCCGGTATGACCGACACATTTCCTGGGGTTCTGGGTCTTATGCTGGCGCCCTACGGCCTGGTTTGGCCGTTCCCACCAACTAATAGATCCCACCAGTTGCGATAGCTGGCAGAAAAAGGACATGCCGTTCTGTAGACTCGAGACCATGCAAGGCTTCCGGCACCGTACTTTCCGTACAGTAGCGTTGGACGTCACCGAGGATGATGATATTGCATCGCGACGCTGAAGAATGAGAGGAATTTGGAAAGATGGATGTCGCTTATGAATACCGCAAGTTGACTGGCTATACTATCTTTTCCTTCTTTTGTTGGACGTTGCACGTATGCTCGAAGACAGTGGCTGACGCAATGCACATGCAATTCCCAGATCAGCTGCCGAGGTGACGATCGATTACCGTAACCCTGAAGCGCACTTGAACTCTAACACCTTTGGTACCCTCTGCGTTACCAACGCGACCGCACCGTCTATGATCAATCGACGTGAGGGCCTCATTATCAATACCGGGTCTATCGCTGACATAGTTAGTGTAAGTCTCCTTCCACGACACAGCCAACACCGGAAAGTCATGACTCAAATCAACATCAACGATACCAGAATGACACCATGGAACGCTCGCACTGCGCTGCCACAACTGCATTACACTGCATTACCGAAGGCTTCTATGGAACTCACCATTTGGTACCAAAGTGATGCTCGTCACGCTGGGCAGCGTCAAATCCAACATCTCTGGAACTAAGCTCTCGCGAACAAGTCTTCCCAATCTCGTATTAAGTCGAGTACAAAGAGTGGCTAATAGAGAGATGAACCTGACTGCGAAAAAAGATAACATACCTATCATTGCGTTCGCACGGGGTCGTGGCGAGCACATTGGCGGAGTGCCCACCTCCGTCCATGTCTTTTAGGTTGGATACATGGAAGCTATATGTCTCGCAGCCATTGTTGAGGCAAGTCCTAGGAAAATGCACAAGATGATGGTCTGGCAGAACAAGTCAGTATGACGCGTTGATTTTCAATCAGGGCGTTGTGGTTTATGCGGTGATGGAACGAGCTTAGATGCAAACGATACCGTCAGCGTAAAGTAGACCGATAGGATATCTGAATGAACGCACCACCTCCCTTCGATATCATATTTTTTCCGAGCGAGGATCATAGCCACGCCCCACTCGACTTCAATAGGTTGACCATCTCACACTCCTTATTTACAACCCCACTTTCTGGCACTATCCCCCATTGCTGGCCCCCTCCTCAAACTGTTCCAAAAACTCACCACGGCCGGTCCTACAGGGTGCTCTGTATCTTCCGTGTGCGTCTCTCGAAAGGCATGTAGAGCGCTCCCGGTCTTGAAGTACGCAAGTATATTATCGTCTTGCACATGAAAATCGGGAGGGTTCGAGAGCATGAAAGTTCTGTGAAATATGAATCTGATCATCCCATTCTCAGTCAGAAGGTATGATACGCGATGCGAAAAGGTGAGGTGAGGTTGCTGAGTAATCCCAGGAAGGACAGACGTATATACCCTGTCCAATGGCTCGAATACCCCCCGCGCTCCAGTGGTGGTGGCGAGAGTGAAACTGGGCTCAGGCACATCCAAGAGATGCCTCAATAACATGTTTCCAACCAGGGTGTTGACAGTATCGTCTGCTGGCTGATGTGGTATCATGAGATTCAAGAGAGTGTAAAACAAGTGGAGTTGGGCGGGGCGGGCAAGCGGAATTCGGAGTAGAGTCGTGCTCACGTTGTGTTTAATAGGTTGAG